>JAJOOH010004938.1:0-27064 GCA_029582605.1 Solanum gracilifrons
ATAAATTTCAATCACAACAAAGATTGTGGCTTTAGTATCGGAGATACATACTTACTATGAGAAAGATTTCATGAATGCCAGAATTATTTATGAAAGTAATTGCACTTCTGGGTCAAACTGCTAAAGTCTTGTAAATAAAAACAATCAACTGGCTAGAGTTCTACTTACTCATTCTCTTGGAGCACTAAAACTAGAGAAAAGACTGAAAACTGTATCGAAATAGTAAAATTTGAAATATCATTGCAGCTCAACTGACTGACCTTGCTTGCTGAAAGTGATTTCCTACATAAGGGTAGTCCACATCTCTCAATCGACCCCTGGTGATGTTCTCCATAGTTTGGAATAGAAGCGGTTGATGCTGGGTATACACATTCTCAACCCCCTGTGACAAAAGACAACTGTAAACTACTAATATCTACATCTAGAAGGTGTTGGAAAGTAAAGTAAGAATCATTTCAGGGAGGACGATAATCTTCCAGAAGTTGAACAGCAGGGTGGAGGATATTTTAACTTAATAGAGTCATCTGTGAGATGCTTCTGCTCAAACCATTTGGAGTTCTAGCATTTCGAGAAAGGTGGATTCTATTACATGGTGTGCAGTGTGTGATGCTGTTCTGACGGGAAATGGTTCAAGGAATAGAAGATTTATTATCATTAGTAGTTGCTGTATCAGCAAACAATGGGAAGAGGTTACTGATCACCTGCTGTTACATTTTCGCTTGCCTTAAGAGTTAAATTGGTGTTTTCTGTTTTGAAAATACAATGGGTTATCCCAAAAAGTGTGGCAGACATGTCAATAAGCTGGTGGACAAAACAAGAATTAGAAACAAACAGAAGCATATTATGGAAATTAGCAGCATTTTGTCACCTTTATAAAAAAAAGCCTTATGTCTATGTTATATCGTTGTATAACCAGGAAATTCCTGTTTGTATAAAAGATTGTGTATATTGCTCGAACGCTTAACGTGTGCTTGTAATACATATGGATGTAATGTACCAAAACCTACTTGGTGTAACCTTAAAAATACTTCTGGTTACACAAAAATAGGTCTATCACTGACCTTTTTAAGTTCTCTGAAAGCATCGTACATGCATTAAACTAAAAAATACAGCCATGGCCGAAGGGATCAATAAATTGTCTATAATGTGACATTTTCTTTTCTCAAGTACAAGTGCTTGAGGAGATGTTTCTACCATCCTATATTACATTAAACTTCTGGTTTCTGTTAATATTACAGAGACAGAAAGAAAGTATTCTAGTTCTAGACACACCTTGAGCCCACGAGCCATGTTACGTGCAATGTTCAGAAGATCTCTGTTCCCGTACAGATCCCCAGTTCTCTTATCAACTCCTGCTTGCTTTAGAAGGAATTGCACTAGCTTCAAACCATAACCAATAAAAATGATTTCATTTGTCAGATAAAATTGCCAATGTAACATCAAGTGCAGATTAACAATAGAAGAAAACCTACTTTGATACCAATACCTACATATAAACTATAACCAACAACCAGCATGGACTAAACAAGACCACTGACTTTGTACCTACTTAAATTAAACATAATAACCAAGCTTTCAGAGAATGGAATATTTATTCCTCTTTTTATCCCTTTTTGTACAAACTTCATAGCATAAACAGAAAAGTAGAATCTTTAAGGCTAGGCCATCAAAATATCTTTGAAGACTATCAGAAGCAATCACTTTTTAGCACCCACAAACAGATCAGATCAATCAACAAAACGAATAAAGCACATTAACTGTTAGCTAAAAGAAAAATGGCCTTTACAGAAGGCACTGAGTGAGGTCCTAATTATCTTCTTTTACTCTTTCACAAGGAGAGACATTGGGCAGAGGCAGAATAACTTGTAAGATACAGGTAATAAAAGCAAACAGAACCAAGATAGCAGGACTAACACAAAAAAAAACTGAAAAGGGGCAACAATCATAGTACTCCTCCTTACCCCAGGCTTATACTTGGGCGACCGAGATGCTAATTTGTTGAATAACTGCATGAGTTGAACAGGACTCTCCTTCTCATAGCGCAAGGCGTACAGCATGACAAGGCGCAGGCGGTCAACATCAGAGATATTATCATTATTCAATAGATTTGTCACAGCCTGTAGACATAGCAGAATAGAAAAGAAATTATACCCAAAAAGATATGCACAATAGCATATTAATTAAAGTCACTAGTTTTAAGTAAAAGACAACTCAAATGGAACAATGGCATATTAATTAAAAAAAATCGCTCAATACATGTTGGTTCAGTTTAACATTGTGAGCATCTGACTTGAGAATTGGTTCAGTTTCAGAGTCGACGTTCCACTGTATAGGTTCACTTGGCAGATATCTGAATTCTGAACACGAGTAACATGTTTCAAAGATTTGAAATTTGCGTTTAAAGAGTTTCTACAACCAGGGTACCAATAACATATATATAGTAATGGCAACAGACTACTTTGCAATAAATCTCAAGTCATGATTTAAGCTAAGAACTCACCGGAAAAAAAGAGTTAATTTACCACTGCAATGAAATTATCAGAAAACAATAGCGTCAAACATATCAATGATGTAAGGTGAATTATTTTAGTACAGAAAGGCAGAATATTTTTTATATCAAAAAAAAACTTAGTATTTGATTGAACTAAATTTGTCACCTCTTCTTTTCTTTTAGGAGATGCAAACACTTGTATCATTTATAGAATCAACAATATTGCTCAGGGCCTGCGAACTCATTGACATATTTTATTTTATTTTGATAACCAAGAAATCCGTCTGCGACCCGCACTATGGACCAATCACAACCTTCTAAACTCGGTGGATAATGGGCCCCCCACTCTACCCTTCTCCACTTAAATGCCGGGCTTCGCTTTGCATGGTGTGGGGCTTGAACCTGTGACCTAACCACAAATCCTCCACCTTTTGCTACTCCAGCTAGGCCTTGGGGGTAAACTCATTGACATATTAATAATTTCATATGTTACATTTTATAAGCCCATCCAAACAGGCCCTAAGTCTTTCATCCCCTCATCCCTCCTCCCTCCTCCCCTCTCATAAACAACTCATTTACTTTCAGTTTACATTAGAAGTAATTGTTCGTTAAAACAATAATTTCAAATACAGTTCCAAAGTAGAAGTTGAAGAAAATCGGTGTTGCTTAAGAGCAGAGTTACGTTGGTTTAGTTACATCTTCAATGTAATCAAAGGAAACTTAGAATGTGAACTAGTTTATCAGAAAGAAAAGGAATTAAGCATATCAAACTTGGTCCAAATAACCACCACAAGTAGAAAACAGAGAAAAGACTAAACCAAAATTTTCCTTATTTCTCTACTCAAGTTCTCCACATATTCCATAAATAATAAGAATATTATGCTTCAATCCTGGAGGAACAAACTACCTCGAATGCTGCCCCTTGTCCACCATTGCAAGCCAATTCTTGTTCTGTCTGTGAAACCAACATGAGTTTTCGCTCTTCAACTATTTTGCTCATTTCCGTAACCAGTGTCACATGCTTAGAAACATTCCCTTGCATTTTTCGGTATTCTGGGTAGTTGTCTACAAATTTAGCCATGTCCTCTGCAAAGATGCAAGTATTATAAACAGAAGCTTCTTTTATAGTAGAAAAATACCATGTTTGAGTGAGTTGCAACAGAAACACTTGTTGTACAACCCAAGCTACAATACAAACCTATCGTCTGGATATTCTGGTTACTTTTTGCCACTTGTTGGAAGTCGTCCACCATTTTCTTAATATTCATTCCAATATCTCCGAAGTTCTCATACATATTTTCTTTGAAAAATGCATCTTGCTCAGATGACAGTACAACCTCCTGAAAGCATAAAAAATCAACAGCAAATGAATCACTGTGGAAAAGACAACAAGGTAGTATTTAGATACAAGAGGAAAGAGCTTTTTGACCTGTTGATCTTTTGGCAACTTGCCAACGTTTTTCAGGTTGACCTTATTATCTTGAATACCTATCAACTCATGAACCATTGCCTGTAGAAGTACATAAACAAACGAGAAGCATTATGTGACACTCCGAGGTGACTTGAAGAAGAAAAAGAGGGGGAGGCACAATTTGTTAGAAATAACAAACGTGGAGAACTTACTGACTACCCATACCTGATAAGTCCACTGATTAAGCAGTGCAGTCACGGGGTCATCCCTCCTATCAATTATTAGCAACAATGGAGACACTTCTGTTCTTCTGAAATCAAAAAGGCCACTCTCCTGCTGGTACATCAGCTTCTGCAATATGAATGAAACACATGTTCAACTTTTTCCTTTTCCTATCTCAAATATCCAAAACCAACTATACCTTCGACCCTAAGCAGGGTAAATGAAATAAACCTAATAATAGAACTTGTTAGGTTACAAAGCACGAACAATTAAAGTTGGGGGGAAAGAAAGAAACAGCTGGCATGCTTACAGAAGCTTCATGTGCTATTCTTTTCGCAATATCAGATGTCCTTGAATATCGAATAATAGGCCTTCGCTTTAACGCCAGGAAAACTGCAGAAATTCCATCAACAATTCGATCACAGAACTGCTGCAATCCTGATGGATCTACAACTGCTGGGAGCATATACATGTGGTTTGCGGCAATATTTAACGTGAAATGGTAAGCGTCCAATGCAACAAAATCTGCATAAAATTCCTGCAAATCACGTCAATAATCATGTAACATAGCGAATTTCTAGTTTCAACTACAAATTTAAACAAGTTACAGGCTACAACAAATTTTTAGAGCTCTAATAGAAATATGTATCAGCAACAATTTCTTGATCATTATTTTTTTGAGAGGGTAACATTTTTTGTATGACTATTTGCTGCATAAAAACTGCACGTGTCCATACTTACAGGGGAATATAGGAAGATGTACTAAGCTATCACCACCTTACAGAGATCTTAGAACATCAATAGAAGATTCTATGTCTTCTATATATTCATGTTTATACGCCAACAATAGAAAAGGGCAAGGCACTTCATCTTCAGTTTCTGGATAGTGGATAGAGCTATAATTTCTTAAATTTTTCAATACTATACAATATTATATTTGATTGCGAATGATTTCCCCTTTTTTAGAAGGCAACATATTGGTATACTATATGAATCTTCAGCACAAAGATTGTGCTGGAAACCAAAAAATGTTTACACAAAAAACAAACTACAATCCTTGCTCTTCTTACAAGGAAACTAAAACCAGTAAAATAGCAGAAAATGATAAATCTAACGATACCTGCAACTGCAGGACAACTTCATGCTCATCTGAATCGGCTAGCATATGAAGTTGAGTATCTTTCAAAATATTGGAGAAAACTGTGCAATAAAAAGGATATATGAAATGTGTCATTCTTGAGAAACACTGACAACAGCATCAAAACTAAGTTCTTCTGAAAAGTACCAGTTCACAGACGTATATGAGCAGATTTTTCATGTCATCCAATTAAAGAGGACATACTTACAAAGGTGATATTCTCCAAATCGTGGCTTAGCTAGTTGACGACGCATATGCTGGATATTCTCTGATGTTGGCCTCAAAAAATAAACTGCTTTAAGATGTGACATGGATTCCTTGGACATGGCAATAGAATCTACCAGCTCCACCAGGAACACCTCCTTCTTCAGAAGCTCTGACTGAGAGTACACAACACTAACAGAACTAACCTGCTCATCAAGAGTGAAAAGTAAACACCACTCTGTATTGCACTTCTCAGAATTTATGAGATGTGAGACTCAACAATACCATAATTGACCTCAGGTTTATTAAGTTTTACACCTGATTTGGCAACAACGATTTATGAATGGATAGCATTAACACGGTAAGACATTTTGCAGATATAATCAACTAAAACTTAACTAGCACTTAACATCTTAAGAATCCAACAAAATTAATTATTATTCTGGTAAAGCTTTTTTTTTTTTTTTAAACTGGTAATTTTGAATTCCTCAGCATTAAGGGCTATGCTGGCCACCTCCAAAAGTGTTAGTTACATAGAAATAACAACAAAAAAAGAAAACAGGACTACTTACAAAGCTCCTATGAAATCCACTAGTTGAATTTCTTCTTCTATGTTCATTTCTTTACACCAAAAACCTAAAGTGGTAATTACTTTCCAGTTAATCTTCTCTATAGTGCATTCTTTCCCTACAAAAATTCTCTGATTTCTCTCCTTCCAAATGATCCACCATATACAAGCAGGTACTGATCTCCACCACCTCCTCTGGCTCTTACTACCTCCCCTTCTGACCCAACAACTTAGTAGGTCTGCTATATGTTCTGGCATAATCCAATTTAGGCTAGCTAAATTGGTGAATAGAGCCCATACTTGTGTTGTTACTTTGCAGTGGAGGAACAGATGATTGTTGGTTTCTAGAGCCTCTTTACAAAGATAACATCTTGAGGCAATAATTCTTCCCCTCTTTTGAAGTTTATCATGTGTCAGGGTCAGGCAAGCTCTCCTAGTTACCAGAATTACATCATTTGTGGCCATATTTTACCAACTTAACTACCAAAAGAATGTACCAATAAGCAATTGACTACTCCAAAAGTAGTCGTTTTCCTGAGAATGTGATTCAGAATATTAACCTTCTAGAAGAAACTTTGGGATGTAATATTGATTATTTGACGACCATATATTTTGGACTTCCTCTTGGGGCTAAAGCTAATTTTATTTCCAGTTGGGATGAAATACTACAAAAAAAAAAAAAGGGCGTGAAGAGAAACCATCGGATTGGAAAAGGTAAAATCTTTCTCTTGGACGGAAGACTGGTTCTAACAGTGTACTAGACCCATTGTCTACATACACTATGTCACTATTTAATCCAGGTAGCGGTGCCCAAAGGGTTGAAAAAAACCGGAGAGCTTTCTTATGACAACGCAACAAGGAAAAAAGTTCTTCCAACTTGGCCAAGTGGTCTGCAACAATGGATAAGAAGCTAGGGATGAGGTGTTCGAGATTTAAAAAGCCACAATAGAAGTTAGTTATGTAAATGGCTTTAGAGGTTTAATTATGAATATAATGATCTCTGGAGGAATGTTATTGTTTCTATAATATGGTATGCTGCATCCTTGGGCGTCACTTTCCCCATGACGCTGGGTGTCTGGAAATAAATTCGGAATGTGTGGGAACTTTTGGGGCAAACACAAAGAAAGAAATGGGCAACTATAAGATTTTGGCTGGACTTGGCTCAGCCATTCTCGACTCAAGGAACCCTTGCCAATACTGTTTAGTCTCTCCTCAAATCAAATGGCAACTGTTGCAAATTTTCAAGATGGTCATGGTTGGAATATCCTTTTTAGAAGGAACCTCAATGACTGGGAACTTGATAGCTATCTTGGTCTATTGTAACAACATAACATCTCTCCTTAGCTTAACACAACCATGGACCATCTCAAATGGAAAGGAACCCCCCAAAGATGCCTTCACCATTAGAAGCTGCTACACTCTGTTGGAAAAACCAGCACCTATTCCTCTGTGGCCCTGGAAAACCATTTGGTGGAGTAAAGCTTCATACAAAGTGAAATATCATTTCGATGATATTAAAGAGGCTTATCTTACTCCTAACAATTTTCAGTTGACAGATGTTGTCTTTGCAAGAAAAAGGAAGAAGAGAACATTAACCACTTCTTTCTTCACCGCAAGTATAATTCTCAGTTTTGGGATATGGTCTTCAACATTCTAGGTATGAGGTGGTGCTCCTATCCTTTCTGGTGCACAATTCTTCAGCAACCACAAATTTTTTTGAAGAAATGAAGATTATATTCTTGGCGCAATTGTATATTTTGCTTAGGCTTTGGTGCAACATGGCCCTTTCAGATGTAAATGATACCTTGGCCATTGTTGACTTCTAAGTGCATTAAATAACTTGTAATGGCTCATCCTTTTGGTTGTAATCCCTCCTGGCATTCACTTTATGCAGGTATTTCAATAAGGTTAACACTTAACCTATCTAAAAAGAGTGTACATATAGGTAGAAAAAGAAAAGGCTGAAATGAGTTTTCAAAAAAAAAAATGGCTTAAATGTCAAAGAAGACTATCCTCCATAAAACCATTCCACACCAACTGATGTATCCAATTGACAAAATCTAATTAGAAGAGGAAAGAGCTCGAATTTTAAAGCAAACCATCCTGCAGAATCCAGAATCCACACCTAATACACCCTTACAGTAGATCTCTAACTTCCACCAACAAAGTTGTTGCACATGCAACACATATACTATTTTTTATTAATAATGTAAAGATTTTATTTAAGCTAGTACCAAGAAAATATTGCAAAAATGCTCAAAAAAGACAATCACAATGACTTCATTATATCTTTGCCATCGTGGAGTTCAAAAACCAAAAAGATGATCAGGCAGACCCAGGATTTGAACATGGCGGGGGCACCACCAGAGGCGGATGCATATTAGTCGAAGCAGTGTCATGCGACACCCCTTCGTCAAAAGTTTTATTTTACACACACAAAACCTGATGTACTTAGATTGATAAATATTAAACGAGAAAAAATAAAACATTGGCTCATTGTGCAGTTTGATGGATGTGAACCCACTTTACATATTAAGGTCCTCTTCGCAAGAAGAATGCAACGACGAAGATTTGAATACTGGTGATCACACTTGCGCAGAGGGACTAAGCAACAAGTTGGACCAGTGCACCTGATCAACATTTGTGTCTCAGGGTGCCTAACATGATAAATGATCCTTTATCAAGGTATAACACACATATACAAGATCTTTTCCGAAGTTAACAGGGTCCCATGATCCATCACCCTTCCATGTGGGTCCACCTCTGGTTCCAGGTTCTCCATCATGTGTCGATGCACCAGAGGAACAAACTATGAATACATTCAGATTCAACTAGAGATAAATGTAGCTTCTTCTCTTCGAAACATCTCTTATCTCTTTCCAGCCAAATATTCCACGTGATACATAATGGGTAAGTCCAACAAATTCGTTTGAGATTGTTCCCGATGCTCTGTTCCTGCCAGCTTGACATTAGATTCTTGACATCCTTTGGTATCATGTACTACACCCAAAAAATATACAGAAATAATGTCCAAACTTGTCGGGTTGAGTCAAAATGCAGTAGAAGAATCAGTGGTTTCCCATGCTATTTCACAAACAAAGCATTTGCTACACGATGAAATTCCACTCCTTTGTAAAGTGTCCAACGTTAGGCAAGCATTCTTTGTAGCCACCCAACCAAAAACAAGCCTCTTTGGAAGAGCTTTTGTTTTCCAAATCACTTCCCATGGCCACTCAGCTTTCCAATTTTCAGCTTGCTTTTGTAGCAACTTGCACAGAGAATGCACTACTATTACTTTTTTCCTAAGAAGGTAAGGTAAAAATACACCATAATTACCCGCCAACCAAAAATCACCTATCTCTGCTGTTCTCATCCTGTTTAATTGGCCTCAATAAATTCAATGATTCACAAGCTTCATCCACCTCCCAATCATTAAAAATTCTTCTAGAAGAGTAAACTGAATATAACAATCCACCACCATGCAATACATAAAAACAGGAAATGAGTTTTGATTTGGCATCTCCCAAGATGATCAGACCAGTTTTTTTGTTCTCTTACCATTTCCAATTTTCAACTACATATACAGTTGAAATTCTTCCCAAAGCTGACAAATACTTTTTCCAAATTGTGTTCTTGTAAGCGGCTGCCAGAGGGCTAGGCTTCCAGAAGTTCACTTGTCCATATTTAGCGTTATCATATCCTTTTAAGTCTCCTTTTTTTCTTCGTTTAGTCTCCATAACCTATCTAATAAAGCATATTCTATTCCTCTTCTTACAGACTAAGGCCATTAATAAGTTGGTTGCATAAAATCTTCTGGAACAGGCAGCTTTTGCTAGACAAGAAGCCAACATGGTAGGCAACACATATGAGACAAAGCTATTGAACTGAGAAGAAACCCTATTGGAAAGGAATTTATAGGGTTTTCATCTATTAGGCAACTAGCCTAGCCCACTGGTGATATTGTCCATTTTGGATCTAAACCACACGGCTTCAAAGCGCGTCAGTAGGGTCTAATGCTTATTTCCTTACATACGCAGCATGTGTTTGCCTGATGCAGGATTTGCCTAGGGTGTGACAAGTCCCATGCTGCCTCATACTTTGCTTGTTGTTGTAGAGAGCATTCACGACTAGTGAATCATAAAACTTCTAAATTGTACTAGTTGTGCAGTGATATTTCAATCATGGTCATGTCACTTGAAACAATGCTCATCGAATACACACTCAAACGCATAAGTAAGTAGCACCAAATGGGAGCTAAATCTGTAGAAAGTACAAACATCTACTCACCCCAACCTATGTAGAGAAATAACAAAATCATTACAGTATGTAAATCATTTTACAACTAAATTACACCTAAAACCAAAAACGATAAGCATTTGGACTTCAAACACTGAAAGGTTTCTCTTCTTCATTCATTCTTCATATAAAACATCTATCATTTCTCCATCCACCCTTCCCAAAATGCAAAATTGTGACTGTTTTGATAAGCTCCTGATATGTCTTCCAGCTATATAGAGTCTCATGCTGCCTTAGGCATCATTCAGATCTTCCAAGTTCCAAATCATGCCTGAATCTACTCCAGCAAGAAACAAAATTTTGATCCTCTATCTTTAGAATTCATAAACAGCAGCTTACATCTCTTTGAAATTATAATGGCTGCTCCAATATCAAATTCATAAATAACAGCTTATCAAACACAAACTAGCACGGTAAAGTGTGCAAACATTGCCTAGAGTCTAGTCACCTCATCCAACCACATAACTTCACCAACAAGAAAGGGTTTCGCATCTTTGCTTTACTACAATCACTTCCATGACAACTCCATCACTACCACAACTAATGATAACACCTTTCATGCTTTCTTCTCCTTTTTCAGATGTATTAAGCAAATATCTGATAAGTTAGGAATTATTAATACCATGTCTGCATCTCAAAATCTACCCCCATATCCTCAATGATCAAATTCTTAATGTAGCCTCAGCAATGAGCACTTCCATATTCCTTTAGTGTTTCATTGACCGCACTGCTAACAATTCTTGGTTAGACCTGTATATCTTTGTAGGGATACTATTCAGAGAATTCTGGTTTTTAAGGAACTCCTAAATTGGATTAAAGCAAAATATTTAGTATTAAAATGAAATAAACCTC
Source organism: Solanum gracilifrons (assembly GCA_029582605.1). Lineage (NCBI taxonomy): Eukaryota > Viridiplantae > Streptophyta > Magnoliopsida > Solanales > Solanaceae > Solanum > Solanum gracilifrons. Next base: position 11,183 of record JAJOOH010004938.1, read on the forward strand.
AACAGATACAGAATGGGTACAAATGATTCACATAGCTAACCCAACTAATATAAAAGTAGTTGACTTGTTGATATACTGATTGAAGCTCAAGAGTCTTTTTTTTCTTTCTTTGGTAACTACATATTGGGTTTGATGCACTTGAGCCGAGGGTCTTTCAAAAACCGCCTTTCTGCCTCCTCAAGCTAGTGTGGTAAGGTCTACATACACTCTACCCTCCCCAAACCCACTTAGTGGAATTTCACTAGGTATGTTGTTGTTGTTGTTTGGTAATTACATATTAACTCAAACAAGAAAAGCATCAGATCACAGGATTTACTACTCAAAAAGGCGACATTTAAGAAGTTATTGCACTGTACTTGAATTATCACCCACACTTACCCATTGTCAGATCAGACAACAACCCTCATCAACCTCAACTATCTTCACAAAAATCAATAATTTACAAAAGACATATGCACAAACAAAGAAGCAGACAAAAGGGTTTCTTTAAATTGTGGAAAGAAAGGAACAAACCGTAGAGGAATCAAGAATGAGGACTTTCATCCCAGAAATGTCTTGCAACATGCGATTGATATAGTCCCTCACCGCTGCTACAAGTACCATTTTTTTTTAAATCCTTGTATGATTTCAGCAATCACAATACAAAAATATGCAGAGGATTTGATCTGGTGAATTCAGTGGAAAAAATTGTTTCAGATCTCAGCTAATCTTTATAGGGAATTAAAGAACGTTGGGGAGTTTTGAGGAAGAAAAAAAAAGAAAGATTGGTCGTAAACTGACCCAGTTAAGTTTTCTATTGAAAATTCCAATTTCATTAGATATCATATCCTCATTTGAATCCAATTAATTCAATGAAAGTATTTTCTATCTAAAAACAATATTTTTATATTTAAATTCAACATCGAGATTTTTGAGTAAAGGGAAAGGCAGATCCATTCAGCATCCGCACCACATTCTGGTGAGAACTTCAATTAATTGAAGGGACAATAAACTCTGAATAATTTTTTTGTGTTGGTATTAACTTTTTCATGAAGTATAATTTGTCCATTAAAAAATGACGGAAAAAAAAAAACTAAAAAATGAGATTAACTAGAAAATATTTCAAAAGAACTTGCTCAAAATAAGGATGATTACTTCTCAAATAATAAAATGTTACTATATAAATTGATAGAGGAAATAAGATATAGTTTGATTTTATTGACAAGTTATGGAGAGGTTATATTTATATGTGGTCACATTGATTATATGGGGAATGAAATGGAAATTATAATACCTACATAAAAAACTAGCTTAATTTAGTATTGTTAATACATGTATAATTCTTCTACATAATTTATCATGTATAAAACAATGCATATATTTATATAAGTTATGTGTGTTAATTATGTGGAGTTTTATATATATAAAAAAAAACTAAGTAATATTTTATATATATGAGTGATATTTAAGCGGATTGGATAATTAATAGGTGGTTGAATATTGGTGACCCATATTAATTATGCAATTGTGAGGAAAAAAATCATGCAGTTATGAGAAAAAAATCTTACATGATTCATTATAATTTTCAATCTTTGTTATTGTTATAATATACTCCTTTCATTATTTATTTTTAAGAAAAAGTTTTTGTTAGAAACGTTGATTTAATGGATCTAGTCTATACATATGAACAATGAATTTGATGGTGTATTTGAAATAGTGAAAGGTTAGTCAAGAAGCGATTAAATATGGTATTATTTCAAATAATATGAGACTGATATTTTATAAGAATAACCGACAAGAGTTATGATAGAGTGATAAATACTCTTTCCATTTAACAAACTCGTTTGGTGAATTAACTTGATAGAAACCAACAAGAGTTGTAGTGGAGTGATAAATACTCCTTCATCCTTAATAAAGGTCTCGGATTTGAGTTTCCATGGGTACGGAGTCGTCTTTGTTAGGAAGCACTTTACCCTCCCATGTGGGCTAATCAGGATTTAATATGGATACCAGACACTGGATGGGAAATAAAAAAAGATTTAACTTGATAGACAACTTTTATGATATTGGAAACAATATTCCATTTTGCACTATAATAGTATCTTTTTCTTTCTTTCTTTAATCCAACGGAGCATTTTATTCACTTTTTCTTTAAATTTCTTAACAGTTTCCAATTTTTCACTTGAAACAAAATAGAAAAAGACTTGCTTTTCACATAAAAATCACTGTTTAAGAAAGGTTAACTCCTTTTGATCTAATAAAACTCTAGTGTAATGCAAATTAACTCAATCACTTCTTAAGAAAACTTGAATTCGTAGAGTTGCAAAAGGACTATTCTAAATAGTTGATGTAATTCCATGAACATGTATATTCATGAAAAAAAAAGAACTCAAATTTTAAATAAAGCTGAAAATGTTAAGTCATTTTAATATATAGTCTAAGAATGAAATCAGAGAATGCTAACTCTTAACTTGCTCCTACGAAACTTTTTTTTTATGACAAGGGAAAACCGCAGCCGCTACCCTTTGGGTGCGCACAGGGTAAAACCCCCCACACCCCCCGCTCCTATGCAATAGGTAACCTGCACTAGGCAAGTCCGATGCAATGAGCTCGACCCAGAAGGCAAACCCCTTGCTTTCACTAGCAAGGGGTTTCGAACTTGAGACCTCCAACGCCCAAACCACTGGGCCACCCGAAGGGTTGCTCCTACGACTTCTTTTCATTTGGTGAGGCATGCCAACGAGATCTGATGAGAGTCTTGATGAATTGAATTTATTCAAATACACACTCATTCATTATGTTCGAAACAATCCAGTGAGACAATCTCACTTCAACCAGCACACTTCATGATGCGTTTCCAAAAAGACAGACTCTTTAATTTTTGACGATTTTGTGGGACTACACTGGATACGTTGGTGTCATTGCACAAATGTCAAACCACCTTAACAATCATGGCGCCATATACACGTACCTGAAATGTAGCTCTTGACAATTTTGTTTCGCTCGTGTGATGTCTTCGGGCAGATGGAAGGGCAATGATTATTCACAGCAATAAGAAAAAAGAGGCAAAAACAAATAACCAAGCAAGTGAAAAAGGAAGTAGGAAAGCTCACTTGGATAATATACAAACTCAAACATGTAGGAGAATGTACATGACAAATGATTCAAGAAGGTGAGAGGAACTGCAAACACTGCAGTCAGAAAATCTCACAAAGCTCTGCTGATGGCCTAATATTTCTCAAACAAAAGAAAACAAATTGGAGGAAATTGAGGTATATTGCGCCTGTAGAAAAGTTCCCAGGGAAGCTACCGTATGAATCATTGAATATGTTTTCTACTATGTATACAACAGAGAGTTACACATTACCCAGAAAAAAGAAAAAAAGAAAACCCCGCTACACATATATAGGGAGAAAAAGCACTGGCCTGCACGACTCTATTCAAAACTCGCCATCTACTAGCTGTTAGAAGCACTGGACACTATGTTATCACCTTCTGTTTCCACTGGAGCTGCTACAGGACTGCCACTTGCTGATGCAGGTATCTTATCCGGAGTAGATCCACCGACTTGTTTGACCGAATCAACATCAGCCAAAGAAGTTGTGGAACCAAGGTTAGGGGTACTGGTACCAGAGACACAATCATCAAGTTGCTTAGGCCTATTCAGGGCATGGCAATGAGGGCAATAGTAGGTTATGTAAGGGAAGTCCTCTTTCCTGGCCAACCCTGCAAATGATAGTAATGCCATTACTTATTCACCATTCTTTAAGTGAATCTGCTCCACTAATTGGGTTTTATTACATTGAATTCTTTAGTTCTTACCATTGTGCATATGGCAATTGCCACAGATGAGTGCATAAGACTGGGTTGGATCCTCTCCCACAAGCAACGCTGCAATTCGTGCAATCCATCCTCCATCTTGTGTGCTGGAACCTGTCGGATTGTAATGCTCAACAACCGTTTGCTGATGCTGCATCATATCAGAACCTTCAAGCCGTGCCTGTTGAAGCATTTCCGCACCAGGATGATCTATTACAGCACTCTCTGGACTACTAGACCTTGCCTGCTTCCTATTTCTCAGCCCAGTAGATTGCACAACTTCAACATCGTTGCTCTTCCCAGTAGGGACATTATGCTTAGTGTCCTCTCCCACATACACTTTCAAGCCAGTATCTGTACCAAGCTTGGATGCAAGCACAGTGGCTGCAGCTGCCTTAGCTGCTGGGTCGGGGTCATATCTCTGCACAAAAGATTCAACAATGATGCTTGGAATTTGTCAAAAAAAGGTTTTTTGGAAAATCACGACGATAGAGGCAAGGACAAAAGAGTGAGAAATGTAATACTAAATAAGTCTCTCAGAGTGCAATTTCATGGTTCTTTTTTTCCTTTTTATTTCGTAACACAAGAAAAACTCTTTGATCACAGTATTCATGGTTAATAACATGTGAAACTTGTATAAGCCTAAAACCTTGCATATGGGCTATCACCTGAATGAGCTGTTGCGTTATATAGTAATTTGTCTTCTCTTTGAGTTCCTCAATCTTGGCTTGCCTTTCAGCTCGTAGTTTTTCAAGAGTTTTCTGGTCCTTACGTTCACCTGCACAAACACACATAAGGGTAAGGTATAAGTGAGACAAGAAACACTATTCTTCTAAGGCCTTCATGACCAAGGACAACCTGTCAAATTCAGTGAAAGCCACAATGCTGAATAGACAAATAGGAAGATTTTTAAAAGCCAAAAGGAAACTTCCATGGAATGAAATAAGATTTAAATTTTTGTACAATATTTTCAATAACATCTCAGCTAACGCTGGATGCTTTGTGCACCAGGCTTCCCTTTTCCCACTTGTGGGATTGGGTAAGTTGTTGTATTTTTCAATAACATCATGCAAGGTGACCTTAAAATACAGGTCATAGACAATTTCATGTTGTTTGAGAGCCTGACATTAATCAGAAAGCAAAATCAAATATACTCTCAACCATTTGAATATGTGCAAATCAAAAAGTACTCGAGATCAAAAGAGCATAAGATAAACTATGAGCTCTGATATGTCATTATAGCTTCATCAAAATAATCAGGTTTCCATTTTAATTTTACATAAGCTTTTCTTTAGGTTGGAAGTAACTTTAAAAAGCAGAGCGTCCTCTGCTTCTACAGCCACTAGCTTTCTGCTACAGTCCAGTTACCAATCAATTCAGCATCTTCATGGTTCATTTTCATCGTCATAATTTCCCCCACAACAATGTCTGCTTCAACTATAGTAGTCCATACCACCCCCACCCCCCAAATAAATGTCCAATAAGAGAATTTTCTGTAGGCTAGAAAGAAGGGCTAGCACACAACTGCAATATCCAATACCACACAAGCTTAAGCAAAAAAGTAAATGACAGCATGCATTCTACAAGGATCACAGCGAATGAATTCATGAAACCTATATTGCATGGGGCCTTGGACACAGGTGCAAGTATTTGATATGGCTATGGTTCTAGAGGTCGGATTCGGCATCTCTTAAATTTTCTGATTTGGAGATATCAATATGTTGTGGAGAAAAAGAATATGGATAAAAGGAAGGTGTGCTGCAAATGAATGTTAAATACATATACCTACTTAGAATTAGTTAAATATTTTTTGCTGGTTAACAATGCGGCTAGTATCTATCTATTTAATTACTTCAAGTGTTTTCAATATAAACTTGTTTCTTTTAAGTTGTGTTAAGTGGTCAAGGTTAGTCCAATTTATTGAATTTTTATTTGCTTTGTTAATAACTAAAAGATAAACCTTGTTTGTTGCAAAAATAAATTGATTTGTGGCCCAAATAAGAAAATACACTTGCTCTAACAAAGTTGATTCAATCAATGTATTTTCTTGGTTTGCACTAACCTTGGACCACTTTATACTTCTTTAAAAAGATCAGCCATTAAGTCAAACCCGACAGCAGCTTTGAAAAATGTACTCTAGCTTCTGCCTTGTTGTTTTCAATTTTCATCCCCTTTTTCCTTTCTTTTCCTTCTTGTCTATTGTTTGCTTCGTTCTCCTTCTCTCTCACCTTTTTTTTCTTTTGGAAAAATACACAGAGCTTTCCTAAGCTAATCCCTGATGTCCAAAAAGACACTTGACTTTGTGGGGAGCTACGGCCCCCGGAACAGCTTCAAACTGGTATATTACCCTATTTTTGGGTCAATCCCAGTATTAAGAAAGTAAGTGATTTCCATGCCAATCCTTGCTTTCCACATGCCAACTTCATAACCTTCTATTTCCATTTTTCCTCTATTGATTTTTTTATTAGTTTATATCTTTTTCTCTCTTTTTTTATTTTTTTTCCCTTTCTTACTTCTGCTGTCAGCAACCTCTCTCTTTCTTCCGTTATTAGCAGCCTCTCTCTGTGGCTCGTTATTCACCTTATGCCCTTCTATCTGTCTTCTTCTCCCTTTTTTTCCGTTCTTTCTTTCTTTCCTACATTTTCTTCCTCCAACCCTCTACCACCCTAACCACCACTTCACCACTGAAATACCCATCAGTAGCATGTGTAGATAACAGAAACAATCATTTAAATAATTGGTTAAGCGAAGTAAACAAACTTGGGAGTAGAACCAACAAAATCTTTGATACTTAACCTAGAAAAGAAAAAATAACCTCAAAGCTCAGTTGTACAGAGAGTCACAAGCAATAAGAAGGATGAAAAACTTGAACAAAATTGGATGAACAACAGACTTTTCCAACTTGTTTTACTAGAAAACTTCCAAGCCAGCAAATACAATAATTAACATGAACTCCCAATGAAAAATAACCCCACATACTTGAATGAAATCTGACAAATAACCAGCAGTTTCTTTCTTCCATTCCATGGAGGTCGCCAGTCAGTTCCTCTCCTCCGTTCCCAAACTAAAAATGGTTGCTTCATTGGTTTAGTTTTGATCATAAATAGGGTTTGAAATTGGTGGCACTAACAGAAGGTTAGCATTAATAGGGAAGGTGGTGGTGCTGGTGGAGAAGGTAGTAGCATGGGAAAGGAAGAAAAAGAAGAGAGAGAATGAAAGAAAGAAAATGTAAGAAAAGGAAAATATAAAAGGAAATTCTTAGTAATCTTTACTTTCCTATGGGAGGGAACACATCCAGAAGAACTCTGTACGGGAATCTTTAACTTGAAAGGACTTGGCTAGTTTGCAGTTTATATACATGATCTTCCTCCCTTTTCATCAAGTGATAGTCTTGCTTTATGTTGAGTTGAGCAATCTGAACTTTTACAGGTATAATGGAATTACCTGTCAGATGTTGGAAGATGTGACTACCACTCTTAAAGATATCCTGGTTCATCACTAGAGACTGATGTCTGCTGACCTCCTTGTCCCATTTAGTAATTGGAAAAGAAGCAATCAGCTCTCTTACCCAGTATTATTTTCATTATTATGCTAGCATTATCTTATTTCTTCAATTTGATTACTATTGTTATTACTTTGGTAATTTTTACTATTTTTGTTATCAGTATTTTTCTTTCTTCAATAATTCCACCATAGTTTATTCAGTCTTGCATCTTTTTCAAACCTATTCTAAAAAATGATTTTTCTTGAGCCGAAGGTCTATTGGAAACAACCTCTAACCCCACAAAAGTAATGGTAAGGTTTACATACACCCCACCCTCCCCAAACCCCACTTGTTGGACCACACTGGTATGTTGTTGTAGTTGTAAATGAAAAAGATATACTGACTTGGACTTACTTTTTTGTTCTCACACGCTACTTATGTTACATACACCCCACCCTCCCCCGAATTATGTTACTTAATCAAGGCATTGACATGTTAGCAACAGGGAATTAATCATCCATGCTTACTTTGTTACTTGAACGACACTGGCTCTATCATGCATACCACATTTATTTAACCAAGTTAAAGCACCCACAAATAACCTGGTCATCTCTCAGGCAATTACCATTTTGCCATAAAAATCAAAGTCCTATTTCACATTCAGCATCAAAAAGCAGAGACGGTAAGGAAAAGGGGTAAATGAGTATGTAAGACAATATGACTATGAAATGAGTAGTATGAGAACTTTGGTTAGCTAACAACCATTAATTACTTACACATCCTTGTAAAACTTCCAATCGCTGAATATGTAATGAAGGATAAGCCAGGCAACAGAAACATTGGTAAAACTCTCAATGCCCTCATTTTCCAGTTCAGGTCAAGGGATCGTGTTGTCATGATAGCATAACCCACTGCAATAACCTGAAAATTGAAATAGCCTCAATACGACATCCATAAGACAAGTAAACATATAATATACATGTGATGATATAATAAGCAACTCAAGCAGTCAGATACCCATATAACATAAAGGATACACACTGATTATCAAATAGATACATAATAACCTGCATAAGTAACATCTGCAACAAGTGCAGGCTTAATATAATTTAAACCACCAGGATGCCCCAAAAAAATGAAATCTGTAGATAGTATTCGCAACAGTTCCGTTTAGATTACAATTTCATATGTATATTTTTTGAATCTTCCATGACATTATCTGGTCTTCTCAATATTGATATGAAGTTAACATCTCAAATTGGTTAAAATATGAGTTTATTAGTTCCTAACGCAATTGTCATTGTTCACAATTGAAATGGAATAAATTATATAGTCAGTGTTACATTGTTGTCAATTCACCGTTGATATTCAAAGAGGAAGTAGCCTAACAAAGTAAAAAGATGTATTTATATCATGTCAGATTCATCTAATGATATTCAAAAGGAAATTATCCCGTTCAACTAAAAAGATGTTTGCTTATACTTGTTTCAATTTATACATAAAACCTAGATCTATAGTTCTTCACCATCCCCTCAACCCCTCCTTCCCCCGAAGTAAAAAATGACCCTTCCCCACTTTTTTCTCCTTTGACTGAAATCTCCCTCAAGGTTGGAGGAGAAGGGTGCTTTCAACTAGATCTGTCCTATCTTCACAGTGTGCTTTAACTACATAAAAGAAATTTCTAGCTCAAAAAAGCATAGTAAAATCCAGTAACCATTTACAGCTTTCAGTTACACATCAAATAGTTAAAAAAAGTTGAAAAACATTCAAATGGACTGTATTGGCATCTTTCTCATTTTTTATCAGATGTAGTTACTGTATAATCGTGTTATACATGATAATCAAATAGCTCATCAGATAACTAAATTGTTTTTCACCTATGCTCAATATAATTAGGAAAAAATTAAATAGATTCAGGAAAGAACATCAACTAGATTTGCGCATTTAGAAGTTAGAATGTATTCTATTTCTTCACGACTGCCATTAAGTATCCAGCAACATCATAAGGCGGAAGGAAGAAAAAAATAAAGAGATTAATAACATACTAGGCTAGTAGGAATAAACATTTTTACTATTTGAGAAGGTAAGTAATAAGGCAAAAGGAGTAGATAAAAGAAGTGTGACCATGTTCTGGCAATAATACTAGAAGAAAAATGTTGTAGTTTTCAACACACACAAACTGCCACTTAGAATTGTCATGGCTCTCCACTCAATCACTTCACTATCTGGTGAAGTGCATTCAAAACAAACTTAATATGTCGAAAGCCAGATGACCATGAACATACAGATAAAAACAACCAATTCAAAAGCTTAGAAAAGATAAATCTGTTTAAGGATAAAAGATTTGTGCTCTAATTTTCTACATCACAACATACACTAGAAATCAGTACATTACCTCAAAAAGTACAGAAAGTACAATGAGATGCCTTGTCATCCTTCTCCAATTTTGGGATCGCTTATTGATTCTGGCAATAACAACAGCCTCCTCCTTGGAAATATGCTGCAATCTCTTCTCAAAATCATCCTTTTTGGACCTAAATAAACTATTCCATATCATTGAAAAAACTCCCTTCTTCTTCTTCTTTTTTGTCTTTTCTTCATTATCAGTAGATGATGCCACAGGTTCAGTGTCAGCAACATCAACATGTTCTTTTGTAGGCTCAGCAGCCATTTCCTACAAGTTAAAGCGCATATATATTCAAATGATTGAAGGAGAAAGGCAACGAATGAGAGAAAAAGCAATAGCCCTGTAATCGAAGTTAATGATACAAATACAATGCCCATTTAAAAGCCATACTATTCACGTTAAACACCATCAGTAAAATTCAAATTATGCATTTATCATAAATATACACTTTCTACTTGACTTTACAGATAAAAGAATGCCTTTTTAAGCATCATCCCATAACACCTTTGTTCACTCTTCCTTCATTTGAAACTTTTTCTGCGGCCATAAAATGACTTCTATTATTTGGTACTCCCTTTATTCCATATTAACTGAATTTGTGAGGCAATGCACACATATTCAGAAAAACATTCAAGGACATAATTTAAAGCATAATCTCCACTATTGCCTTTTATGAAATCATAAATATAACTTTGTAAGCAGGGTAATTTATCTCTTAGAAAATATAAAACTGCAATAAATGAAAGGGCAAGTATGAAAAAAAATTCAAACATACAACTTGAACTTTGAACAATTCAATTATTTTGAATAATGAAAAAATTCAGTTAATATGGAATAGAGGGAGTACAACATTGAATACAGTAATATACCGCAAAATTACGCTTCTTCGTACAGTTCAAGACTCAATATAATGCCTAAATTTCCAAAACAACACTATCCCAAACCCAATTCAACAACTTCAGAAGCAATAAGGAGACTATCACTTTAGTTCCAACAATACTATGTAACTACTCCAAAGATCAACTAGCAGTTCCGTATTCCAAAATCATAAAACAAATTTGATGAACAATAAATGAATCAGGAAAACAAAATACATATCAATAATTCAAGTCAAAAGATTAAATATATAATTTCCAAGCGAAAATCAACAGAAATTATCAGTCGAACGATCAATAACCAAATTCAACGTAGGAGTTTATACCTGGATTAAAGCCGATCGATTGCTGAATGTTCCGAAGCAGATCGATTGGCGATGAGAGAGAGAAGAGAGGTTTGTAGAAATATTGGAATTCAAATAAAAGAGGTGAAATGATGAAAGGAGGAGGCGTTATGCAACTTCCGAAAGCAAAGAAACAGTAGATCGGGAGGCCCCGAGAAGAAGGTAAGAATAAATAGTACTATTTTTTTTATGGAAATAAGAATTGAATTTAAGAAGGGGAGGGGGGCGTGGGGATTGAAATAAATCAATGATGGCCATAATGGCTTAGCTGGTGGCACCGTGTACGTCTCCAACGCGGTGTGTGTTAGGGACCTAGGTTTCATGATTATAGAAATTAGCACTTTCTCATAAGTCATGCCCATTTTCCGGAATCAAAAACTTATACTACACTTCTTCTGTCTCAAAATATTCAAGATTCGTTTAGTTAGGAAATTAATTATTTTAATACTTTTTATATGAATAAAAATAACATAATAATTTTTTCATGATACGTGATTTAATATTACGTTTTGAACTTACGTCCTAAACGTGGTCGACATTTGAAATCCGTGTTGATCCCAAATAAACGCTTGATAACTTGATATGTCTTACTACTATATTGAAGGCTATAACAAGTTTGAAAACTATGGGGAAGTTTTTTAAAGATGTGCATATAATAAATTTAGAAAGCAAACACAACAACTTTATCAAAAATGTATATATAAATAATGTTGAAAGTTATGATTCAATTGGTTTGTCTATGAGACCTTTTAATGTACTGAAGATAGGTTATCGGGACAAGAGGTTATGGGCTACCTAAATAATCTACTAATAACATCTAATAACTATTAATACTCTAGATATATTGGAGCCCTCCGAAAGTACAGAGATCTAACGAAAGCAATATGAAATTTAGTTCACAGTGATGCATACGCTGCCAATTTTGAATATTTGATGCAGTGGTAAATGGTGTTACTGCATAAACTGTGCTATATGTAAAATAGTTGAATCAAACAACTGGCTAAAGATTGAAAATACTAAACGTAATGAATAATTCTAAAGGATGATTTGAAATAAAGAAAATTGAATAGTAAAACGTGCATGTGTACTTTAATAGCAAAACTTTACAATTTAAAATATGTACCAATAAAAAATACTGAAATAATATAATTTCACTTTTCTTAGAAAGTTTTTCTAACTGAAAATCTCACATTAATCTCATGATGATATAACATCTTGTCCATGTTGCCAAAGCCATAATATATCTGGTTTGGCTAGAGGACGAACTTAACTAATGAATTCAATATGTGAACTCTTATCAAGGGCTTTTTGAGGAGTTGCTCGATCAACCACAAGATTCTGTCATATGCTAGTGACGTAGTTATGAGATTTGCATTATTTTAATCTTTATCCAACTTGATGCTCAATACCATTCTCAAACATGCAATTGTGTGCGCTCAATAACTTTAAAGATGTCCCACTTTAGGAGAAAACTAAAAATCTCTATCTTTGAGTCCTTACTTCAAATATTTATTTAGAACAAACCGATTATGCTTTTTTGCTTTTTCTGAAAATGTGACTACACTTTCTCTCAAAGCTCAAATATGTTTTCTATAAAGTTGAACATACTTTCTTTAAAAACTGACCATGATTTCTTTAAATATGACTGTTGATGCTAAATATACTTTCTTGAACTTTTTCTAAAAATAACACACTTGAAGCTAAATATATTTTCTTGAATTCTTTCTTTAAATAACGCACTTGAAGCTAAATATATTTTCTTGAATTCTTACTAGAAGTAATGCACTTGAAACTAAAAATATTTTCTTGAAAATTCGTGAAACACTTTTACTCATAAAAATAATGCGTATAAAATACTATGACAAGATTTTCAAATAACTTTAGCTAACAGGGTCATATGAACAAATAAGCAAGAATGATCAATCAAATATGAAATGCAATAGTTTCAATAGTAGAATTTAATGATTAAAAAATAATTAAATTAGAGGTGATTCAAGTTCATTGACTTTAAATTCAACTTTTTAAAATTTTTCATAGAATTTTTAAAATTTATGCTTCAAACATATTATATTATATGTATAGTTATAAAACTTTTGATACTTATGATTTCAAATGTTATCATACATTTATGTTACTATAAAAGTCATTATTAATATAGCCTTATGTATTTTTTTAACCAAACAACGGAAAAAAATGATTTTTTGGCTCTTTATAAACTTTCTTTTAGACGATTCTTATTCTAACACATAAATTTTTTTATTTTACAGATAAAAATTTGAAAAGGTCATTTTTGAAATATATATTCAATCTAATAAAACAGCAAGAGATATCATTTCTAGAAAAAAACAAAAAACAAATCAAACACCAAAAACCAAAAAAAAAGTCCATGATTTAGGTGGCAGATCAAAGCTAACTTTCCTAGGGGACAAGGACATGTAAGTGCATCAATTGAAACAACGTGGAGTCCATATATACAAAGTGAATTTTAGGATAATTGATTGATTAATTCAAAATTAATTAAAACCTAGAGAAAGTTCGGTATTTAGAAACTTACATAAATATACTATATTAAAAAAATATTTATCATTTATAGCAATAATAAATTTTTTTTCATTTAATCACTTTTAATATATTTATAATACCGTTTTAATACATATTACAATGAACAATTTATTATTCACATATAATACAAGTTTTATTGATGGATAATATATTTATCACACATATTAATACACTTATAATACAAAGTGTCAATTTCTTACTAAACAAGCATAATATATTTAAAAAAACTGTTATAATACATATATATTGCATACATAATTCACTTTTAATACATACTACAGATTTTGCTATGTATTGTTATAAATGGTGCTCCCTCCGTCCCATATTATATGTCGCCCTTTTTTAAAAATAATTGGACCACAATATATGCCATTTTATAAAATCTATGCATAAATTATCATTTTTTGCCCATTATACCCTTGATAGATTAATTAATTAATCTTAAAAATATATTTACTTTGACTAACCTAGAAAATCTACAAGTAATTAATTTCATTGGGAGAGTACTTCATTCATTAAGTTTTCATCTGTTATTTATTGAAAAAGAAAAAAAATTATGAACACAAAAGATAAAATGGAGGTTGCAACTACATGAATCATCTCTAATGTAATTAAACAGGAATTAATGAAATATGAAATAAAAAAATAACAGAAATTTCAACAAACCAATATTTGTATTTGACTCTTCCGATAATATATCTTCTTCTGATGCAATTTGCAGCCCTTCAAATGGTACTATAAAAATGAAGTATAGAAATATAAATAAAATAATTAAAATATGAATCAAAATTTTAAGCAAAATAACAAATCAATGTTTGTATTCGAATTTTCTTCAATATGCGTCTCGGTGTTTAAATCAAAAAACAAATAATTTGTCGAACTATAACTAAAATTCATTTGTCGTCTAATTTCATTATCAATAACATCAGATTCAACATGAAAATTTAGATCAATTTAATAATGGAATTTGAATATTTTGTGATGTTGTCATGCATGTTTGCTTTAAGAATTTATATATAAAAATATAAAAAAAATATTTTACACAAAATATATAGAAAAATTGAGGTGGAAAAAATTTGATTTTTAATTTTTTTTGGATTGATTGGTGAAAAAATTTGGCTCCAAAAATAAACTCTAAAATTTAAATAGTCATCCAAATGCATTTATATTTTTTAAATCTAACATATATATTCATCATTTATAACAAAGTTATTTTAAACAAACATTAAATAAGGGCATAAGAGTAAAATTACCTCATTTCTTAATGCAAGTGCAATTGAAAAATGTGACATATAATATGGGACGGAGGGAGTAATAAATAAAAAGTATTGCCAAAATCAATAATTAGTTATTAAAAGGTACTCCCTCCATTCCATATTAAGTTAATTTTTGAGGCATTTTTCATTTTTCAAATTAACTTAATTGTTCAGTTTTCAAGACTACTTTTACAGTGTTCTTCCAATTTTACCCTTCATTAGTTAGTATTGGAATTAGTGATTAATTAATATTTAGTTATTTTAATCATAAATTTGACAATAATTAATAAGGGTAAAAATGGAAAACTAGGTTCAATTTATGTCTTAATCTACTTTTCTTAAAGGGTGTGAAACACCTCAAAAATTAACGTAATATGGAATCGACAGAGTACCAATCCAAGTAATTTTTCCTTTATTATATTACTATATATAATAAGTGGGAATATATACTACTTACCACATGACAAGTGTTGGATAATATGTGTTTGATAGTGTTGTACATTCTTCTTTTATGGTTGTACCTTAAAATTTTATATTATTGGACAATTTAACATCATTAATTACCTACTACTTTATTAGCCAAAATGTTTGACCTCATTTGGGCCCATTTATTATTTATATGTTTTCAATTTTCAATATATGTTGTCTATCTAATTCTTTTGTTTCAACCTTTTATTTTAAAATTATTGAAATTTAATTACCTATTTATTACTCTATCTATGCACTTTTAATTGTTATGATTTCCTTTTTAGAGTCAAACTATAAGAATTTTAACTAATATTTTACAATGTGTTTTTTCATCATATTCATAGGCAAAAAATTACAATTTATAGTACTTTTTGTATAGATTTTGCATATTAATTTTTTTTTTTTAAAATATCGAATTAATACAATCTGATTTAACTTTGAAAATTAGTCAAATGGACTTTCAAAAAGTGCAACATGACAAATACAAGTAGACGGAGAGAGTATATTTTAGCTACAAAATATATTAGAGGTACAACTTTTTAAAAAAATTAAATTTTTATTGCGTTGACTCTTGAAATCTTATCATTGTCATATGAATTTGAATAAATTATATATTATTAAAAGTTACATAAAAGATGCTATAAATCACAATAATTAGCAATTAAAAATATTTTTAAATCATATAAGA
>JAJOOH010004939.1:0-48218 GCA_029582605.1 Solanum gracilifrons
CATAACTTATCACTTTGCATGTAATACACTAGAAAAGGATTACTATTATTAGGATTACCGCGTTATGAGCTTATGGGGAACACATTCCTAGTTACTTTTAATAATCTGAATATAAATAAATACTTAGTTCAAAGCTATCTTTTTATTGTTTTTATTTCAATTTAAATCCCCCCATTTTTTATATAACGACTATCGAGTTAAATATTTGCTATTGACAATATTCTTCCATATTCTCTGTGGGATCGACCCCGACTCATAGTTGGGTAAATATATTGCATACGATCGTTTATATTTCTTCTCAAGAGGTATATTTGAACGTTATCACGTTGGTATTAAGAGTGTTAGCTTCAATGGACAACTGTGAGAAGTATGTGGGGTTTGATGAATCGAGTAATTGTAATATTGTAATCGGGATCAAACTGGTTGATTGTGGGTGGCTAAAAATCGAGAGATAGAGTTAAATTAATGGAATTTTATTTATATGGACACTATGGAAGGAATATCTTGTGTTATTCGGCCTTGCTTCCGTATATTCTTATGTGACCACCTTCTTCGTACTAGACATTATGATTCATTGTTTATGCTACTCGTGTTTCCACATCTATGGTGAATTCCTAGTGGTGGATCGGGCGTACCGATCCTGCGATGTCCTCTTGGTAGGATAGGATGCTTGGAAAGACTTGGTCGTTTTAGATATGACATATTTTGTGTTGTCTTGGGGCAATTAAAGTATTCCAATGGTTCTATATGTAACACTTTGTTTATGAGAATTTATAGAAGAGCTATTATGGGTATTTACAGTTGTCCGACAATTTTAGTATTCATCTAGTCATTAAGATCATGTTCCAGCTATGTTTGGTTGAATGTGGAGATCATTGGGTCTAGTTCTGTCGTTCTTAAGGGTTGTCTACAATCATAACTATTGATCTAGCATTTTCGATAAGTATTGTTAGAGGTTTTGTATAATTGGGTGTACCGCTTGTTGGGGGGTTACTTGATCTTGTTCTTTTTTGGGTGAGATAAGTTGAATTCTCCCTTGATGAGTATTCAATGTCTAAAGACCATACTTTATAACTTAAACTCATGAAAAGATTGTGTTGTGAAAAGGAAATCTTGAAAAAGATCTGTGATGGTTTGTGCATTATGAGTGTGTGGTGGTTGGATCAAGTTCACTTCTGGTTGTAGCCGGTGTCGATTCAAAATGTTTCTTGGTTATGTGAGAAAAGATTCATCATGATGGTTGTGTTATGGTCCAGTGGGATTCAGTTTAGATTGGGTTCATGGGTTAGTCTGTGGCTTGATAATAACTCTTAATTTGTGGATATTCCAAAGTTTGATTCGAAAGTTCAAATTCTTAGTAGTGGATCTTGATGGAATGGTCTTAAGGAGAAGCTCACTTAGAGAGATAAACAGCGACTGGTAGGTCATAACTTTGACTTTTGGTAACGTTGGTTATTCTTCTTTTTTCTTCCTTATGTTCGAGAATGAACATGACTTTTAGTGGTGGATAATGTAATGACCTGAAAAGTTATTTTTATAAATTTTTATAAAATAACTATTTTACCCCTCCCGATAGTTGCTCCGAGTAATTTTTGATTAGTTGATAAAGTTGGTTTGGAAATTTTGAACTATTCGATAATTATGATTATTATATTGACGGATATTTATTTCGTTAATTGATAATAATGGGCCAAGTTTGAAAATTTTATTTAAAAACCCTATACCTTTTGACCCATTATTTAATAAAATAAGTTCATAGATTTTGTCCCTCTTAATATACTATATTAATTTAGAAAAGGAGATAGAAAGGAAAACAAAAGCTACCTAAGAGCGGCGGCCGGCGTGGGAACCGCCTCATTCTCGTCTGTAAACTTCTGCAATTTAGTATATATGCCGTAGGGTTTTTCTTTGGACTTGGAAAAAAATGTTTAATGTGATGATGATTAATGATTGGGAACGATGACCTAATTATAGGTAAAATTCACAGTTTCAATTAGTGCAGAACATTCTTCATACTTAGGATATTTGTAGTTAGACCCATTCTTATGCGACTTTGATGTTTGAGATATTTTTTATATGTTGGCATATTATGATTCGATTATTGACATATTGAGATAGTAATCAAATATTATATATATTGTATTATATGAATACCATTAGATTAATGCTATTAAAGAAATTGGAACTTAACCATATAATTGAAATTTGGGAATATGAGAGTTGGCATGTTAATTGGTATCCAGATTTAAAAACTTGATTATAGATTTGTGCCCTATGATTTTTGGGTCTAGACTAGACACATAGTAATATGAGTGTTGTTAGTTTTAAAATCTTATCGTGATTATTTATTTGAATAGATTGTATTGATTTGGAAGCCAAATGAAAGAGGAAGGTTCAAGTCCCGAAGTAATTGCTCGATTATTTGAGGCAAGTGGATTTCTAAACCCTTGTTAAGTGTATAGAATCGTGTATTTCCTTGTGATATGTGTTGGGGAGTAATGAGACTTGGAGATGGGTTAACTTGTCCATGTTGAATAATTCTAACGATGAAAAGGGGTAATAAAAGGCAATGTGATTAATTGTTGGTGTGTGATGTGTTGAGAATGATTTTGAAAAGCTTATTGATTCATTATTGGTGTTGTATCACCGATTGTATTAATGTGAATAGTGCATTGTTATGAAAATGGTCATCTCCACATTATTTGTGTGAATATGTCATTTTCATTGGCTCTGCGACATGGTTGTGATACGTGTTATGTGATAATAGGATGTACCATTTTCAGGGACATGTCGCGCGCCGCGACGTATACTATATTTCAAGGAACGTGTCGCGCGCCACGATGCATATTATATATCGAGAGACATATGGTACACCATGATATTTGCTATTATCGAGGGACGTGTCGCGCGCCGTGACAGATGCATGGACGTAAAGTCCCCCATCTGTCCCGGACTGAGAGACAGTGGGTGTGTATCGTTAGGTCAAAGATGCATCACTATATTTGACATTGCATTTCAGTGCATTGCACATCTTTATTGTTGGTGAACTTGATCTTGTGTGTTGCTGATCTTGTGAGTGCCTTTTTGTGGTTTTTGTGACTGGTTAATATTGAGCCTGCTGTTGAGGATATGAAATTGGTAGAGTGTTGTTGTTGAGGATATGAAATTGTTAGAATATTGTTGTTGAGATGTGTGCTTTGTAAATTGTGAACTTTTAGGTTGGGCTGGTTTTATGTAGGTTGTAGTTGTGGAGGTTCGGATGGGGTGTAAGGATTACCCGTATTCTATTCCCTTATCTTGTGTTTAGAATTTTACCTGCTGAGTACCATGTGGTTTGGTACTCACCCCTTGCTTCGACATTTTTGTAGATTACGAGCCCAGATTTTTGTGATACTTTTCATTCTTTTCTTTTCCGAGGCTTTTTGAAGATTTGTGAGGTAACTGTTTGTCATCTCAGCAGACCTTCTTACTCCTATTTATGATCTTGTTCTATTCTAGAAACAATGTCATTCGAGACTTGTGTTTTTCTTTTGAATCAATTGTATAGTTTAGAGGCTTGTACACGTGACAACCAGGTTTTGAGGGTTTTATTAAGTTACTTATATTTTATTTCCGCACTTTATCGTAATGGTTGAGTTTTAGGATGACTTGTCTTGGTGGGATAAGACGAGTGCATCACGTCCATTTTTGGGTCGTAACAGCCAATCATTAACATTAGACTAAAGATCTGTTCTTCTAACATCAGCATAGGAATTTTTTTGACTTTAGCTTGCGTCCCTGGATTTATTTGAGATTACATGTACAATTCGTACATTATTGTTACCCCAGGTCAGGAAATACCTCTTTCATTCTATGTTTGATTGAGGTGTTTTCAATCTCTCTTTAATAAGTCAAACTTTCTCCATAGCCTCATGTATCAACTCGGGACCTATCCAAGAAACTTCACCCACTTAAAACTAACCTATAGGAGATCTACACCTCCTATCATATAATACCTCAAATTGGAGCCATACCAATGCTTGAGTGATAGCTATTGTTATATTCACACTCAATCAAAGGCAAGTGATCATCCCAATTACCCTTGAAGTCAATTACACGTGCTCTTTACATATCTTCCAAATTTTGGATAGTACGCTACACTTTTCCATCGTTTTGGGGATGAAAGACCGTACTAAGCTTAACATGAGTACCAAGACCCTTTAGGAATGATTTTCAAAACTAAGAAGTTAATTGGGTACCACGATCGGAGATAATGGATAAGGGCACTCCATGCAACCTCACCATTTTCATCAAAAGCAACTTAGCATAATATTCAATAGAATAAAAAACCTTGAAGGAAATGAAATGAGCTGATTTTGTCATTTGATCTACGATAACCAAAATCGAATTATGTTGCCGCCGGGTGCGAGGAAAACCCACAATGAAGTCCATGTTAAAATCTTTCCACTTCCAATTAAAAAATACTAATATCTTGAGATATACCTCCCAGCTTTTGACGCTCAATCTTCACTTGTTGACAATTAGTACACTTAGCCACAAATTCCAAAATATCTTTCTTTATCCCTTTCCACAAATATACCTCCCACAATTCACGGTACATCTTGGTGGCTCCCGAGTGAATGGATTATCGAGAACCATGGGCTTTTAACAAGATATGTTCTCTCAAGTAATCTACATTAGGAACACACAAGCGATCTTGATATCGAAGTACATCATCTCCCCCTTGGGAGAAAGCCTCAACGAAATTTTCAAGTATCCCTTCCTTCAATTCAACCAAAGTTGGGTCAAGACCTTTCTTGGCCTTCACATAAGCCCCAAAAGACGAATCTGAATCATTGTGAACCATAGCACCACCCTTGGTAGATTCAACTATCCGAACACCCAATCGGGCCAATATATGAACATCTCGAACTAACTCTTTCTTATTTTCCTCAACATGAGAAACACTGCCCATCAACAATCGACTAAGAACATCCACCACTACATTCACTTTACTGGGGTGATAGAGAACACTCATGTCATAATCTTTCAATAATTCAAGCCATATCCTTTGGAGAAGATTTAGACCCTTCTAATTAAACACATAATGCAAACTCTTATGGTCGGTAAGACATCCACCTGAACACCTTACAAACAATGACTCCAAATATTTAAGGTAAAAACAACCGCTCCTAGTTAAAGGTCATGGGTCAGATAATTCTTTTCATTCTTTTCATGAATCTTAAGTTACCTTGAAGAATAGGCAATGCTCTTTCCGTTTTGCATAAGGACACATCCTAACCCAATTCTTGAGGCATCACAATAGATGAGAAAACCACCTGTCCCTTTCGGTAAAGTCAACACCGGAGCGTCTTGAAATTAACCTTAGTTCATAATAGCTTGCTTGTGGGAAGTAGCCTTAACCAACATTGTAACAACTCTTTTGGTCGTTTTGAGTACTAGAGCTTTTTATTTCATAAAATAATTGCCGATAGATTCTCAATGACTATTTTGGACTATTCGTAACTACAATTATAAATTTCGTGGGGTGGTTTTAATTGTTTTTATTAGTTAGTAGTTAATGGACTAAGTCCATAATTTATTTAATTAAATTACCATATGGCCCATGGATAAGAATAAATTAGAGGGTTTAATAATTATTTAATTATTAGTTGATAATTATTTACCCTAAATAATTAAAAGACTAGACAAGAAGATTTACGGTAGAGGAAACCGTACCTGCGGCGTATACCAGTGAAGACCGATACCCAGGTAACTTCATTCTTCAATTGCCTTAATTAATATCTTGATGGTTTAGAGTTACTATTAGGCGTTTGCATGTTGTGCAATATCAAATATTTAGGGATAAAATGTAGTGCAAGTTGAGTGGTGGCGGCTTTGGGTTGTTGTTGCAGATTAATATTAATATTATTATTATATTATGGTTGTGTATTGGGAAATTAGGGACAAAATACATTATTATAGTATTAAAGTTGAGTGGAAAGAATTAAAGAAGATAATTAGAAATTGTGATGTTAAATGCTATAATTTTCTTACGGCTACTTGTGATCCTTGTGAAATTGGGGAATATATGCTCAAAAGTATCCATGATATAATCATTGGATAATTATCATGATGTGATAAAACACATAGATTGGAAGGTTAATTCTCGTAGTATGCTACTGGTTTCGCAAACCAGTGAGTTTCCGATTTTGAATGGTTCTTACTATTATCACATTATAATTTAAATTTAGATATATTGAGATAGGTTATTAAATATTAGGTGTACTGGATTATTTTAATATCGTTAAAGTTATGCTAATTGAAGGAATTAAGATTTATCTTTAGGCTTTAACTTTAGGAAAATTGATAGAATTGGGTAAATTGACATATAGTAACATGGGTGTCTATGTACTTGTAAACTTACAAATATTATATACTTGTTAGATTGGAAACGTTATGAGGCAGTGAGGAAAGGAAAAGCATTGGAGAACTAACTTGCTTGACTGCGGTTCTTCGTTGAAGGTAGGTTATGGTTTTTTCTATTTGATAGATAGACTCTTAATAGCGATTGATATGCATTGAGTGATAATGTGAAGTTCTCTATGTACTTGATTGTGTGGTTCTGTAGCTTGGTTGTGTGGTTTGTGATTGGTCTAAAATCCTCAGATCGTGGAATTTATAATCTTGAACCCTCTCTATCGAAATGATTCCTTCAATAAAGAAGGCTTGATGAAATATTGTTAATGAAGTGAAAAGTGGTGATAATAAATGATTAATTAACGATATATTGGATCGGATGCCACGAGCCGGCATGGTATTATTGGATCGGGCTATCACGTTCCGACACGGTACTATTGGATTGGGGTGTCGCGTTCCAACACAGTATTATTGGATCGGGGTGTCACGTTCCAACACAGTATTATTGGATCGGAGTGCCACGTTTCCACACGGTAAAATGAAAGGAAAAGATATTGAATTAACTTAATGTACATGATCTCAAAGAACCAATTTCCCAAATGAGCGTGGTGTGGAGGCATGAGTCCTCGTATGTGTGCTTGATATTGTGATTGATTGCGTACTGTCTTCCGTTGTCACTTGTTCATGTTGTTTGTTGCTTGCCACCTGCTAAGTGTCATAGTTGATTCTATACTATTATTCATTGCATATTATTTTCTAGTTTTGGTTGGCCGATGGTACCTACTCAATACGTGTTCCTTGTACTGACCCCTACTCGTGTTTTCTTCGTTTTGTTTTGTTGAGTGTAGCAACTGTACCATCGACTTCGACTCGCCCTCAACTCTAGCCAGTGTCTAGCATATCAGATTCCAGGGTGAGCTATTCATTCAAGCTCGTGTTGGATTCTCTTGGTCATGGCATGATGTCCTTAGTTTTCGGACATACATTATTTTATTCATTTATTTTGGTGTCTTTAATACTCTAAGACTTAGTATTTGAAGATTAGATGTCCTTGATGTGATGACTTTTAGGTTTTAAGAATGACATATAGTAGACTTTAATGGATTTGTGTTTCTTACATTAATAAGATTTAAGCTTCCGCATTATGGTTAGTATCTTGTAAGTTGAATCATAAATATAAGTTAGGGTTGAATTCATTGGTTTGTCCACCTAGGACGTTAAGTGTGGGTGCCACTCATGACTCGGTTTGGGTCATGACAACCTTGGTATCAGAGCTTTAGATTTGATGATCTCATCACACAAGGACAGGTGTAGTAGAGTCTTGCAGAACAGTACGGGGACACCTTTACTTTTCTTCGAGAGGCTATAGGACTTTAGGAAAACTCATATTTTTCTTTCTTTCGTGCTATTACTTCATTCCAATTGGTATCTAGGTGATATAAATTTGTATCTGGCATTCTTCACTATATTTCACAGATGGTCAGAACTAGAGCAATAGTTGTGGCAATACCAACACCAGCAAGACATGGTAAGCCTGAGCCGACCATTGGGGATGCAGCTCAGGGGGAGCAGTGGCGAGAGGTCGTGGTAGAGGTCGTAGGAAAAAACCCACTAGAGGCAGAGGACAAGCACCTGGTCCAACTAGGGATAGAGCAGTGACCTCTCCATCGGCTGACGAGGTAGCGAGAGAGGGTGATGAAGGGGAAGATGAGCAGATTCAGGAGAATGAATTACCAACCCAGCCTACTCCAGAGATGATTAATCAGGTTCTCACTTATCTCAGCGGGTTATCTGATCAGCGCCAGGCACCCCAGCGTTTTCTGCACCAGCATCTCAGGTTCAGGGAGTACAACTTGCAGTTGTTGTGGCTCCCCGCATGGATATGTCCTTGGAAACACGCACGTTTCCCCGATTGACTACAGGGCCTATAATAACTAGTGACCAACATGACCTTTTTATTAAGTTCTTAAAGTTCAAACCTCCCATCTTCAAGGGTACTTAATATGAAGATGGTTATGATTTTCTTGTTGATTGTCATGAGCTGTTACATAAGATGGACATAGTGGAGCAACTCAATGTTGAGTTTGTGACCTACCAGTTTCTAGGGGATGCCAAAATGTGGTTGCGGTCTCATGTTGAGTGTCAACCAGCAAATGCACCACCTATGACTTGGAAAAAAATTTCTAGCTTTTTTATGGAGAAGTATATACCCCGGACTTTGAAGGACAGTAGGAGAGATGAGTTCCTGAACATAGAACAAGGAATGATGGTTGTTGCAGCTTATGAGGCCAAAATTCGTGCATTATGAAGGTATGCCACTCAACTTTGCTTTAGTCCGAAAGAGTGGATTTGCCGATTTGTGAAGGGATTGAGGTGGGATTTGCAGATTCCAGCTTTATAGGTAGCTGCTTCTGCAAAAAAATTTCAGGAAGTGGTTGATTTTGTGATAGAGGTAGAGGGGGTGAAGACAGATGACTTCCCCAAGGTGTCAACATTTAAGAAGTTCCGTAAGGGAAGTGAGTTTAGTGGTTCGTACTCCAGAGGGCAGAGTTCAGCGGGGTATCCATCCCGTCCTATTCAGTCTTCATTGCAGGCTTCGGCTGAGGGTCCGTCGTAGACCAGTCAACCTTTTTCTGAGTTTGGGGGTTATCTCCAGTCTTCTTCGTCTTCACAGAGATCTACACTCGACTCCAGGACTTGTTATAGATGTGGAGAGGCCGGACATATCAGGAAATATTGTTCAAAGCAGAATCAGGCTCAGTATGATCAGAGTTACATATCCCCAACAGTTAGAGGTAGAGGTGGTCATGGTAGAGGCCGTCATTCTGGAGGACGTGGTGGCCAATGTAATGGTGGTCACCAGTTCAGCTGGGGTGGCGGGTAGGTTGGAACTAGTGGAGCACAGCTCGGCAGGGGCAATGTACAAACAGGTTATATGGCCCATTGTTATGCTTTCCCCGGGAGGTCAGAGGCAGATACATCTTATGCTGTTATCACATATACTCTTTTGGTCTGTGATTACATGGCTTCTATATTGTTTGATCCTGGATCCCATTTTCTTATGTATCTTCCTCGTACGCTATTGGTCTTGATTTGCATTGTGATTTGATTGACATGCCTATTCGTGTCTCTACTCCTGTTGGTGAGTCTGTGATAGTTGAGAAGGTGTATATTTCTTGCCTTGTGACTTTTGTGTGGAGCAGAACTTATGTAGATTTGATTATTCTAGAGATGGTTGATTTTAATGTAATTCTAGGTATGACGTGGCTTTCTCCAAATTTTGCTATCTTAGATTGTAATGCTAAGACTGTGACCTTGGCCAAGCCTGGGACAGATCCACTAGTGTGGGAGGGTGACTACATTTCCACCCCCGTTCGTATTATCTCTTTTCTTCGTGCTAAGAGGTTGGTGAGTGAGGGTTGTTTAGCTTTCTTGGCACATCCCAGGGATGATACTTCCAAAGTGCCTTTGATTGAGTCTGTTTCGTTAGTCCTTGAGTTTGTGGATGTTTTTCCTGCAGACCTACCTGGTATGCCACCAGATAGAAATATTGATTTTTGTATTGACCTGGAGCTGGGGACTCACTCCATTTCTGTTCCACCATATAAAATGGCCCCAGCTGAGTGAAGGGAGTTAAAGGCCCAACTTCAGGAGTTGTTAGGTAAATGTTTTATTAGATCGAGTGCATCTCCTTAGGGTGCTCCAGTTTTATTTGTGAAGAAGAAGGATGGTAGTTTTCGGATGTGCATAGACTATAGGCAGCTGAATAAGGTAACTATTAAGAACAAGTACCACATTCCTCGCATTGATGACTTTTTCGATCAGTGACATGGTACTTGTGTATTTTCTAAAATTGATTTGAGGTCCGGTTATCATCAATTGAAAATGCGGGCAATAGACGTGCCAAAGACTACTTTTCGAACCAGGTATGGGCATTATGAACTCTTAGTAATGTATTTTGGGCTTACGAATGCCCCTGCTGCTTTCATGATCCTAATGAATGGAATTTTTCAGCCATATCTGGTCCTCTTTGTTATTGTATTCATTGATGATATCCTAATATACTCATAGAGCAGGAAGGAACATGAGGAGCATTTGAAAATTGTATTGGGGTTGTTAAGGGAGAAAAGGCGTTATGCCAAATTCTCTAAGTGTGAGCTTTTGCTCGATTCAGTGTCCTTCTTAGGGTACGTGGTTTCTAAGGATAGAGTGATGGTGGACCCCACTAAGATTGAAGCAGTGTAGGGTTGGGTAAGTCCTACTAATGTTTCACAAGTAAGGAGCTTTATTGGTTTAGCTAGCTACTACCACCGATTCGTCAAGGGATTCTCTTCCATTGCTTCCTAGCTGACCAATTTGACCAAGCAGAATGTTCCATTTGTATGGTCAGATGAGTGTGAAGAAAGCTTCCTGAAACTCAAGACCTTGTTGACTACTGCACCAATTCTTGCATTGCCTTGCCAACGGAAGGTAAGAATTTCATTGTTTATTGTGATGTATCTTATTCTGGTTTGGCTGTAGTGCTAATGCAGGAGAAGAATGTAATTGCCTATGCTTCAAGGCAATTGAAAGTGCATGAACATAACTATCTGACCCATGATTTGGAGTTGACTACAGTTATATTTGCATTGAAGTAGTGGATGCATTATCTATATGGGGTCAAGTGTGAAGTGTATATAGATCATCGCAGTTTACAATATGTGTTCACTCAGAAAGATTTGAATTTGAGGGAGAAGAGGCGGATGGAGTTATTGAAATATTATGATATTACTATTTTATATCACCCAGGAAAAGCTAATGTTGTGGTAGATGCCCTAAGTAAAAAAGCAGGGAGCATGGGTAGTTTATCCCACTTACAGGTTTCTAGATGCCCATTGGCTAGAGAGGTTCAAACTCTGGCTAATGTCTTTATGAGGCTGGAAGTTCTTGAGAAATGAGGATTCTTGGCCTGTGTGGAGGCACGATCTTCTTTTCTTGACAAGATTAAGGGAAAGCATTTTGATGATGAGAAGCTGAGCCGAATTCGAGATATGGTATTGCGAGGAGAGGCTAAACAGGCTTTGATTGATGAGGAAGCCGTCTTGAGAATTAAGGGGCGGTTATGTGCTCCCCGTGTTAATGATTTGACTCATACTATTCTTACAAAGGCGCATAGTTTGAGGTATTCTATACATCCTGGTGCAACCAAGATGTATCGTGATCTAAGACAACATTATTGGTGGAGTAGAATGAGTCGTGACAGTGTTGATTTTGTTGCCCAATGCCAAATTCCCAGTTTCCAGCATATCAGATTCCAGGGTGAGCTATTCATTCAAGCTCGTGTTGGATTCTCTTGGTCATGGCATGATGTCCTTAGTTTTAAAACATAAACTATTTTATTCATTTATTTTGGCGTCTTTAATACTCTTAGACTTAGCATTTGAAGATTAGATGTCCTTGATGTGATGACTTTTAGGTTTTTGGAATGACATATAGTAGACTTTAATGGATTTGTGTTTCTTACACTAATAAGATTTAAGCTTCCGCATTATGATGTGTATCTTGTAAGTTGAATGATAAATATAAGTTGGGGTTGAATTCATTGGTTTGCCCACCTAGGAGGTTAAGTATGGGTGCCACTCATGACTCGATTTGGGTCGTGAGAGACATATAAGACCACGTGAGCTATTAACATTAAATATGGTATCTACCACACCGAAAAGGGTTGTCCCACTTGCCAACATAAGGATCATGAGCTTCTAGGTTATGTGGATCCACTAGCTAATGTCTATCTAGATAATCATATGTTGGCACATATTTATCGGACACAGGTTATCACTACTTTTCCACTCGGTACTAAGCTTCACTTTCACGGAATAGTTCTAAATCATATTAATCTTATCCTTTAAAGGAACATGGGTAATCGCCTCTTGTCCTTACATCATGTGACATAAGTAATCACCTTTTGTTTTGCAATAGGGAGCATGGGTAATCACCGCTTGCCTCATTCTTAGAATAACTCCTTAACAATGATTCATTTTAGGTGAGAAAGCCTTTCAACCATAATAACCCTTTTTATCTAAGATCTTTCATAATAATGTTTTTATGTGTATGTCGAAAAAAATCCCTTCAACAACAGAACAAACACAACATCATTGATACTTCACTCTCAAAGTATCCTTAAAACATTAACATCAAATTCATGAGAACATGCATAATTCCATAATTAACCTTTCATAGTTCAAAACCCATACTTTCAATCATTAATATCTAGAAATCATTGGTTAGATATGAGTTCATGGGGATTCATCTTAAAATCATGAAATTATACATATTCATGCATAAAAGTTCATGGGGATTCATCTTTAAATATTTCATTAATTGTGAGACTCACCTACCAAACCTACCTATGTCTCGTGGATTGAATGACAAACCATCCTGGTGGACCGTCCAAAAAGTACTAAAACTTGACATTTTTGGGAAACTAGACTAGCCAACTACGGGCCTACCTGCGGTCTGTGTGTCAAACGATGAATCGTGAGTGAATTTCTTTGGTTTTGGAACCAAGATTTTATAGAAAGATTGGAATTTTACCCTGTTTTAATCTGAGGTGTTACAATTTCCTCGGAAGATGAGGACTCACCACAAGTACTAGTAAGCACACTGAGTAACACACTAACTGCGGGCTGGATACGGAGAGTTAAAACCTATATTATCAAACGATATAGGTAGAAAAGTATGTGGTTTGTCTTCTAAATGTAATGTGTACGTAAAATAATGCATGATAAATGTGATGATTGAAAATGCTGCAACCATAAAACATGATGACACGATGACCAAGTACAATAACATAAAAGTGAGATATACCGAACTAAGTTACATAAGTATATGGTCATGCAATAATTGAAAGCCTGACTATAGGAGATAATAAAACTGACATAAGCCATGTGAGCGACTACATGGAGTTTACTACACTATCCCCACACCAAAAATAGGGTTGATGAGTCGAGAATTTTGACTCATTTAGGGTTTATTATTTAATGATTTAGTGTCTTCAATGCCTATTTTGTGCTCATAACTGATATTAATGTGTTAGTATGTTGCAATAGAGTCCTAAGGGCAAGACAAGGACATTACGACGCGAAAAGGAATGAAAAAGTTAGAAAAGCTGAAGAAAAGAGAAGTCGGAGCTCACAAAAGCTGCTCAACGACTCGCCGAGTAAGATTTCAGCTCGCCTAAAGTTCCAACAAACTCGCCAATTTTCCAAACCAACTTGGCGAGAAAAAGGGAAATTAGGTGACTCGCCAAATGTATTAGCACTAGCGATCCAGCTCGGCTAAACTTCTAAAACAATTTTCTGCAAGAGTCAGGCCAAAAGGTGAGAAGAGGCCCAATTTGGCGCATCGCCGAGTTGATTGGCGATCACGACTAATCTCACCGAGTGGACTTCGTATATAAATTTTGGGAGCGTATAAATTAATTTTTTTGAAAGAAAAAAAGGAGTTCCCTCACTGTGTATTCCTGAGTATTTGAGTGTTTTTATATTTTTTCTCATTGTTTAACTTTCTCAGAGAAGTTTGGGATCTAGAATTTGAGATTGTTAGATTTTATCTTTTATTTCAGTATATGGGTATTGTAGATTGTTAGCAATTCAGAATAAAAACTTTATTGGGAACACTTTCTTACTTTCCAATATGTTTGGCTAAAACTCCTTACCATTGGGGTGTGATCATGTAGTCGAATGCATTAATTAGCCAATGGGTGTTATTAATTGTTGTTTATAATATTGTTTTGATGTGGGTTCAATTATTAGTTCATATTTTAATTGATGAATTGAAGTTGCAAATTAAATTCTAGCTTAGCTCTCTATGCTTCTTTGAGAAAGAGGTATTAGAGTAGAATGATTGATTGATAGTAGTATTAATTGCATCGTTAAAATCTAGCTTGAGAAAGTGGGTTTGATTATGTCTTTACAAACCCAACTTGAGAAAGTGGGTTAATTAAGGAATTGAGTTTTTTTTTCTGTAATGATAAGCTTGTTGAGGTTCGAGAGAACTCACTTGAAACATAATAGTTGACCGAGAGATAACTATTATATTCAAATCCTACCCTACCCATTGAGACTCAACAACTTTAAGCAATTAGTAATTACCCAATACGCAAAATTAGTATTTGCCTGATCACATTCCTAAGGTCTGACCCGTATTAGTTATTCCTTGTCACAAATTGGTTACTAATCCCACCATTTGTTATTAATAATTGAAAATTTGTGATTTAATTTCATGTTACGAAACCTTTACTTCTACAAATGATTAGGACATACTTTTACTTCCTAATCAAATTCTCTACCGTAGCACTCCCTGTGGGATCGATCCTAACTCTTAGTCTGGTTTATACTTGTTAGCGACCGCCTACCCTTAGAATTTGATGAAGTGTAATTGAGCGTTATCAAGGGTATCCAATACTCACCAAGGTAAGAGACCTAATAACTATGTGGATCAACTAAATTGATCTTCCATCTTGGGCTACATGAAAACATACGGTGGTACATAGTTCTGGGACTTGATTTGTTCTAAATGATCACGGACACTGACCGTAATCCTTTATCCCTAAATCTTCTTAGTGCTAAGTAAAAATCCCAACAAAAATGTGTATTTAACTGATAGAACAATAATCTTATAATATTAAATTACTTATAACTAATAATAACTGAGTATCTCATGAATCATGATTAAAAACCGAAAATCTCCGATAATACCTTAAAGACACTTTATCTGAACGCATCTAAAATCTTGAAACCTGATAGTATTAAAACATGCATTCCAAAATTACATAATTCTGAGTCATGGAAATACTTATATTCTTAGGGTTCATGAAAAAACATCAAGTACATGGAATTTTAAGTAAGAACATTAAATTAACAACTAATCATGAAGAAGAAAGTGAAATTTAATGGAAACCCATGAAGAAGAAACCCTAGGTTTGGAGAACTCATAAAACATGGTAATGTGAGATTTCATCTGGAATTAATGGATGAAGGGATACTCATTGATGAAATTCCACATACTTGGAATAAAGAACCATAGATTGAATTCTTTGAATGATAACATGAAGCTAGGAACCCAATTTATTGCTTGAGAGGAAACTTGAGAAACTTAAATTTTGGACTTGAGCGAGAAAGTGAGGATTAAGATCACTGAAAACCCCTTAATCCCACTTAGAATAGGTTAAGACGACATAGTATAGAAATTAAAAGAGTGAAAAAGATCAAAACATTCTTGAATTAAAACTAGTGAAGGTCATTTACAAGGTTAAGATGACTTCTACAAATTGTAGAACAATCTATGGACCATGAAATGGTCCGTACAAAACAGAGAAAATTTCAGGACTTATGAATCTCATTGTACAGATCGATCTACGGCTCGTGAAATGTTTTACGACCCATAAAACTAGTCCATCTCATCAAAAGAAAAAATGCAAGTTTTTGAACTTTGATCTACGACCCGTGGAACTACATATGACCTGTAAATATGGCTTTTCCTGGTTGTGAAGTTTAAACTATGAGTAACATCTATGATCTTTAGTCCCTTTTGTAGTCCGTTATGTTGCCCATAAATTTCAATTTTCTTCAGACTTCAGGTCTTTTTGATCTTTTATAGGTCTAATACGGGCTTAAGAACATTTTCAGGTGTTACAGTCATTTAGGTTTTAATTTTAATGTTAATTTGTTAGATTAGTTATTATTAATTTAATTAAATACTTAAGTAGTTGTATAATTTAGGATAAAAATCATTTATTTAATTTGTTTTACATATGATACATTGTACGTAACTGTTTAATTAATTTAAAAAATTATTTATTAGTTTATCATTAATTAATTTAATTAGGCTTGATAATTAACTAAGGATTAACTTCAAATTTACCAAAAGAATGTATGAATCTTAATAACAAGATATAATGACAAAAAAGTGTTGTATAAATGAATACAAATAAAATAAACTTGGAAAACAAATGTAGGCTTTAGATCGGTGAGCAAGATCTAAAAGACAAATAAAATGAACTTTAAAAAATGTATGTATTAATA
Source organism: Solanum gracilifrons (assembly GCA_029582605.1). Taxonomy (NCBI): domain Eukaryota; kingdom Viridiplantae; phylum Streptophyta; class Magnoliopsida; order Solanales; family Solanaceae; genus Solanum; species Solanum gracilifrons. The sequence goes on from JAJOOH010004939.1 coordinate 16,464, forward strand.
AAATTAGGATTAGGTCTTGAAAGAATATATGTACTAAGAATTAGGGTGTAGGTCTTGAATAAATATAGCTTCTAAAAAATTAAGGTTTAGATCTTGTAACTTAATTAGCTAAAACACCAGCAAAATGGTGTTAAACAATTTACGTATAAATATAATTAGGATTTAAGTGTTGAAAAAAGTAACTTCTAAAAGTTAGGGTTTATGTATTGTGACTTCAAGACCTAAAACATCAATAACTTAAAATGAACTTCTAAACTAGCAATTTACGTACTAATAAAATTAAAATTTAGGTCTTCAAACAATGTAACTGCTGAAAGAAATGATTTAGGTCTTCCAACTTCAAGACCAACAACATGAATATCGAACATAAGAAATTAGTTATAAACATTACATGTACATGGTTTTTTGATCTATAACTATTTATTCTGGAGTGCATCCAGGGCCTGATGAGCCGGGAAATCTTGGCACATTTGATGCTTGAAAACTAGGAACTAATACTATACTTTAGTGTAATTTTGTATGCTTTGATATGTTTGTCGAATGTGTAGGAAAAATCTAGCTTGGGTAGAAAACTGGAAAAAAGAGTTGAAATTGATGATGATAAAATAAAGTTCACGGCAAACTTCACGGACCGTGACCTTCATAACGGTCCGTGGTTGAGCCTGTGAGGTTGAAGCAGTGTTTGGGCATTGAGAAAATGGAGGGCATGAACAACCAAGTGAAGACCACAGAATGTTCTACGGGCTGTGGTCAACATTACGGATCGTGATAGAGTTCGTGAATTAGAACCAGTGAAAAAGAATGAAGGAATTATGTTTTGGTGGATCCAAGTGTAGACCATAGACGATTTCACAGGCCGTGGTCGTGGCCGTGAAGTTGAACCAGTATTCAAGAATAAAATAGTAAAAATGAGAAGCAGCCAAGTAAGGACCCTGGACGCCTTCACGGGGCATGGTCCCTATGACGGTCCGTAGTACCCTTTCCAGTGTGATGACATTGAAAACCAAATGTTGGAGAGTTCAAGGTCAGACCATGGAGGGCTTCACGGACTGTGAAGCCCTTGACGGGACGTAGAAATGGGCGTGAAGGGCCCGACATTTCAGTCCTACTTCGAGTAGGACTCTATTTTAAAACAATTATTTGAATTTATTAGGTCATTTTTCTGAGGTTTTATCTTATCTGAGCTTGAACGACGACTGAGTTCTTGATTATTTTAGTTTTGGATTTTCGATTTTGATTATTACGATTAGTTTGAAATTTGGATTATGATTCTCAGATTATTAAAGTGATCGTTGATTTGCTGTTTATTCTCATAAGTCTTTATATCATATTTTCATTATGTATTGCTGTTTGTTTTCGTGAAAGCATGAGGGGCTAAATACCACAACTGGGGCTATGGGATAGTTTAACTGTAATTTTGTAAAACGAGTGAAAAGCATTCAATGCTTACAATTTGTAGTTTTAGCTTTCGTTAGCTTTATAATCTGATGAGTGCACCCATTAGATTGAGCCTGTATTTGGTATTTGTTCGAGAGAAAAAATATCAGTTAGGAAAAAGCTGAACTAAACTAACGAATTGGAGTTAAAGTTTAAGTTTGAGAGAAAAGAAATTTAACCTCAATCCATTGTAAGCCAAGGTTAATGTTAGTAACACTCTAAGGTTGAGAAGACGTGAGTGAAAAGTTGTATGATTAGACTGAGAAGTGTCAGATGAAATTAACTAGCAATGATTTTGTAAACAGTGAATCGGCTGAAACTCAATTATGGAAGAAAACTAAAACTAACATTATGGTTAACACAATCCTGGTTTCTTTTAAGCAAATGAATCAACTTTACAACAAAAATAGTCTGTGAGTCGTTAATTTGGATTTTGACTGCAGGTTTTGGTAATTATAACATCTCAATCACACCCAATTTACTTTTCATTGTTATTTGTTTAGGAGATAATAACGACATTCGAATAAATGCGACAATGAAACCTTATCTGTAAAGAAATTCTCTGTGGGATCGACCTCAACTCTAGTTGAGTTCTGTAAATTCAGATCGACCGTTTACACTTCTTAATTGAAGTGTAAGTTTGGACGTATCAAATTTTGGCGCCGCTGCCAGGGAATTTCAATTCAGAAGCATTTTACTAGCTTTTATTCGATTTGTAGTTATATTTCCTAATTTTACGTTTTGTTCTATGTTCGTGTCTCTTTCAGGTGAGTTTGATTCTGCATGCCTAACACTAGAAGTAAAGGAGCCCCATTGCTTCCTTACGACCCTAAATTTTGGAGAGCTATTCGAAAGATGATAAATGCACAAGAACGGGAGGCTCAGAGGCAAAGATTGGGCTTAGAAGCTGAAGCTGCTATTGCAAGAGGTATCCAGTAAAATGCTGGAATCAACCAACCTAGGGCAGTGTATGATAATAGATGAGTGGAAGTATTAATCCCTCCCCAGCGCCAACCAATTACCCAAGGGGTTGAGCTCAGCATCCAGCTCACAAGATGTATGAAGAAGATGATGTTGACTTGGATGGAGCTGGAGCCACTGGAGCTATAATTTTACCTGCACTACCTCCAGGTGTTAAGTTCACAATCACCAGTACTATGATTCAATTGTTGAACCTGAAAGGTATGTTTAGGGGTGCAACTGGTGATAATGCAAATCAGAATCTGATGAACTTTGTGGCAATCTGTAAGTCACAAGAGATTTCTGGAGTTAACCAAGCATCGATGAGGTTTAGGTTGTTTCCATTGTCTCTTAATGGAGAGGCGACTAACTGGTTGAATGAGATGCCAGGTGACTCCGTCAGAACATGGACTGAGCTGAAGGAAGCTTTCCTGGAGTGATTCTTCCCAGAATCAAAAGAGTTGCAGATGAAGGGCGATATAAATACACACAAGCAGCTACCAGGAGAAGCAATGCATGACACTTGGTGGAGATTCAGCCAACAACTGAAGAAATGTCCTAACCATCATCTTACTGAGAGGCATCTGAAACAAGATTTTTATAGATCTTTAAACTATGTCACTAAACCTGTTCTTGATGTAGTTTTTGGAGGATCATTCATGTGGAAGCCATTCTCAGAGAGCACGCAAATGTTGGTACACTAGGGATGCAGAGGTATGAGAGCTTGGGTACACATTTGAGCTTTCAGCTAAACAGAGTAAGAGAGAAGAGGAAAGGGACCAAGACATGGCCAATAGATCTGCTCACAAAACATATTGTTGCCAAGTCTGAAAAGGTAAATGTTGTGGGACAGCAAAATAGGTATGGGGATCAGGATATTGACCTAGATGAGGAAGCTAACTATTTGGGTAACCAAGGAGGTTTCCGGATTATAACTCTGGAAATAAGGGTTACAACTCAGGAAACGCAGGTCAGAATTATGCTAGGGATGGTCAATATGATAGGACAACAAATAAAGAGCAGGGAAACTGGCAGAACAGAGATGGGTATAGTATCACAGTGGTGTTTATGTGCCCCCAAGTAATAGAGACCGGGCAAGTGGTATTTCCAGTGGTTCTAAGTTGGAAGACATGATGGCTAAGGTACTCAAGGAAGTTGAATCAATTGATGCAGGGGTAAAATAAATAAGAGGTGATTTCTTAAGGATGAGTCAGTTGGTGGACTCTCACACCACCTCCATTAAAAAAATTGAGCAGCAGTTGGGGCAACTCTCAGCCTCACTAAATCAGAGGAAGAATGGGTCACTACCAAGTGACACCATCCAAAATCCTAAGAAGGATGGGCACTGCATGGCCATCGCCACCAGGAGTGGTAAAGTTCTTACTGACCATATTTCTGTAGGTACTAAACGTGAGCAGGTGTTAGAGCAACCTGGCAGAGAAGAGGATGATGGTGAACATGTAGATGACTTGGAGGATCCTCAGCGTAAAGCACAACCTGTGAGAGAAAAAGAGAACGAGGTCGAGGAAAATATGCCTTTACAGCAGATTCCCAGATCACCTCCTCCTTTCCCTCAAAGGTTCAAAAAGAAAGTTGAATATGGGAAGTTTACAAAATTTATCACCATGTTTAAGCAACTTTCAGTAAACATACCACTGGCGGAAGCCCTGGAACAGATGCCATGATATGCCAAGTTCATGAAGGACTTGGTTACAAAGAAGAGAGTTGTAAGTCTTGATTTTACTAACGACGTTCATCATTGCAGTGCCATTGCTACCAGATCTCTAGTTCAGAAGAAGGAAGATACAGGTGCCATTGGGTCAATTAAATTTGAAAAAGCTTTGTGTGATCTAGGAGCCAACATCAACTCGATGCCATTAGCCATCTACAAGAAATTGGGATTAGGAATTCCAAGACCCACAACAATGAGGTTGATGATGGCTGATAGGTCAGTAAAGAGGCTTGTGGAAATCCTATGTGATGTACTTGTTAAGGTGGACACCTTCATCTTTCTGACTGATTTGGTGATCTTGGATTGCGAAGTGGACTTTGAGGTTCCCATCATTTTGGGAAGACCATTATTGGCCATAAGAAGAGCCTTGGTAGATGTTGAGAGAGGAGAGCTGAAGTTCAGACTCAACAAGGATGAGGTAACGTTCAATATTTGTAGTTCAATGAAGCAGCCACATGATATGACTGTAGTATCTGCAATAGAGATGGTTAATGAAGAAGAATGAGAGTACCGATCAAAGAGAATATGGCTGTTGAAACCTTTGCTGCAGTGCTAATGAACTTTGATGCTGATTTCCGGTCTGACTATATAGAGACCGTGAATGCCTTGCAGGGTATGGGAGCACACTCTTATGCTCTAAATAAATTGGACCTGGACTTGAAACATAGGCCAAGTCCTCCAACAAAACCATCTATTGAAGAGCCACCAGTGCTGAAACTAAAACTACTACCTAATCACCTAAGGTATGTATTTTTGGGAGCTAACAACACTTTACCTGTGATTTTGGCTGCAGATTTAAATGATGAACAAGTTCAGGCCATATTAAAAGTGTTGATAAGGTACAAAAGGGCTATTGGATGGACCATTATTGATATCATCGGGATACCTCCAGGCAGATGCACCCATAAGATTCAACTCGAGGAGGATTGCAACCCAAGCATTGAACACCAGCGGAGGTTAAACCCACCTATGTAAGAGGTGGTAAAAAAGGAGATCATCAAGTGGTTATATGTTGGGGTGGTCTATCCCATTTTGGGTAGTCGCTGGGTCAGTGCAGTGCAATGTGTGCCCAAAAAGGGTGGTATAACTATGGTGGCAAATTTCAAGAATGAGTTAGTCCCGCAGAGACTAGTCATTAGATGGCGAGTGTGCATGGACTACAGGTAGCTGAACAAGTGGAATTTGAGGGATCACTTCCCAATGCCTTTCATAGACCAAATGCTAGACAGGTTAGCTGGTAAAGGGTGGTACTATTTCTTAGATGGATACTCTGGCTACAACTAGATATCACAATTACTCTTGAATATCAGGAAAAGACCACTTTCACATATCCTTATGGTACCTTTGTGTTTAAACGCATTCCATTTGGACTATGTAATGCACCAAAAACATTCCGAAAGTGTATGATGTCCATTTTCTCAGACATTGTGGAGGACACTCAGGAGGTATTTATGGATGATTTCTCTATAGTAGGTGAAACTTTTGATGACTATTTATTGAATCTTAGCAGGGCCCTACAGAGATGTGAGGACGCTAACCTAGTGCTGAATTGGGAGAAGTGCCATTTCATAGTAAAAGAGGGCATAGTCCTGGGACACAAGGTGTCACAAAAGGGGATAAAGGTCGACAAAGCCAAAATTGAGGTGATTGAAAAGTTGCCTCCACCGATCTGTGTGAAGGGTGTTCGAAGCTTCTTAGGACATGCCAGATTCTATGGACGTTTGATCAAGGACTTATCTAAAATTGCACACACACCATGTGCAAACTTTTGGAGAAGGAGGTGAAATTTGTCTTTGATGAGGTATGTCTCAAAGCCTTTGAATGACTAAAGAAGAAGTTAATTTTTGCCCTGGTGATCATTGGTCCAGATTGGGTAGAGCCATATAAGGTAATGTGCGATGCTAGTGGTACTGCGGTAGGGGTTTTGTTGGGGCAGAAGTGCAACAAGATGTTTCATCTGATTTACTATACTAGTAAGTCACTCAATGAGGCACAACGAAACTACAAAGTTACTGAGCAGGAACTACCGGCAGTGGTGTATGCATTCAAAAAATTCAAAGCTTATTTGTTGGGCACTATGGTGATAATCCATACAGACCATGCTGCTTTGAGATATCTCATGGCAAAGAAAGATGCCAAGCCAAGGCTAATCCGTTGGGTGCTGCTTCTCCAAGAGTTTGACTTCAAAGTTAAGGATATGAAAATGGGTGAGAACCTGGTAGCTGATCATGTTTAGGTTGGAGGCTAAAAAGAAGGAAGAGCTAGAGCCTGAAACAGAAAATGCTTTCTCGGATGAGCAGGTATTAGCCGAAACTCTTGACGCAAACATTCCTGTTAGTGATGTGATGCTTGAAGGACTAACTTTTCTGAAACGGAAGAGGTGCATGCATGATGTAGGTAAGTATTTCTCGGATGAACCTTATTTGTACAAGATTTGCGCTGATAACATCATCAGGCGGTGCATTCCTGAAACTAAGATGTCGTATATTCATGAGGCCTGTCACTCATCTCTAGTAGGTGGTCATCATGGAGGTGATCGAACAACTCACAAGATACTTTAGTGTGGATACTACTAGCCCACAATTCATGAAGATGCAGTAGACATAGTAAGGAGTTGTGATGTGTGCCAGCGGCAAGGAGCCATCTCTCGGCGCCATGAATTACCCATGAAATCTATCTTATAGGTGGAGCTGTTTGATGTGTGGGTCATTTGTTTCATGGACCCATTTGTGAGTTCCTATGGGCAGAAATACATATTGGGTGCAGTGGACTATGTGTCCAAATGGATTGAGGCTGTTGCGTTGCCTGAGAGTGATGGCAAGAGTGTAGCTGGCTTCCTGAAGAAGAATATCTTCTCAAGGTTTGGCACATCCAGAGCTATTATCAGTGATTGTGGTTCTCACTTCTGCAACAAGGTGTTCAGTGCACTTTTGACCAAGTATGGGGTTAAACAGCACAAGGTTGCAACACCTTTTCATCAACAAACCAGTGGACAAGTAGAGGTGTTCAACAGGGAAATCAAATCAATCTTGGCAACGACAGTAAATGCCAATATGACAGATTAGGCACGGAAGCTAGATGATGCTCTATGGGTATATCAGACATCTTTCAAGATGCCTATTGGTATGTCTGCATATCAACTGGTGTTTGGAAAGGCATGTAATTTGCCGATTGAGCTTGAGCATAGAGCACTTTGGCTTTGAAGAAGCCAAATCTTAGTTGGAACAAAACTGTGAACCTGAGGTTGGACCAGATAAATGAGATGGATGAGTTTCATTTGAGACCTTATGAGTGGTCTGCACTGTACAAGGAGAAGATGAACTTGTACCATGATAAGCATATTGAAAAGAGAACATTCACTTCTGGTGACTTAGTGTTACTTTTCAACTCTAGATTTTGTCTATTTCCGGTAAAGTTGAGATCTAAATGGTTTGGACCTTTTAAGGTAATACAAGTGTTTATTGAGCTGGTAAATGATAAAGGCGAGAGGTTCAAAGCTAATGGTCCGCGAATCAAGGCATATCTGGGTGTTCCAGAGGATGTGAAGATTGTGGAGGAATGTAAACTTGATAAAGTCTGAGTAATAAAGAAACCTGCATTGCGCCACGACGTGAAATTGTGTGCTGCGACGTGAAAATGTGCGCTGCTTGGGAGGCAACCTAAGATGTAATTGTACTAGGTATGTTCCATTTTTCCTTATTTTTCTTTGTTTTTATAAAGTCATTGTGTGTTTATGTGTGCAGGATAAAATGGGTTGAAAAGTGCAGAAACTGGGTGCAGACTGCTCTTCACGGGAAGTCTCACAGACCGTGGTGCCCTTCAAAGGCACTTTCACGATCCGTCAACTTAAGGACCAATCTAAAGGAGCTACTGGAAATGGCAAGACAAAGGTTCACAGAATGGTTCACGGTTCGTCAGAGCTTGTAGGGATCGTCTAGCCTCTCGTGAACCTCAGGTATGAATTCTAGTTTCCAAGTCAAGGTCACGGACCGATTCACAGACCGTGATGCCCTTCACGGGCAACTTCACGGTCTATTTTTTCCTCAATTAAGTGTAGTGTCTAATTTAGGATCATGGAGTCTTTCATGGACCGTGATGCCCCTTACGGGAAACTTTACGGTCCGTGATCTACGATCCAATCCTACCAGTACCCGACCCGACCTGCGTGTAACCCAAATTGAATTAAAACGTATATGTTCCTTTCAAACGTCAAAGGTCACTTTTCTTCATATTTTTCTCCTCCATAACATTCTCTTAAAGCACAAAGCTGTGTTTAGATTCTAAATCTTCCTAAACTCAAAATCAATTTGAAGCCCTAGTATTTGGATCAGATTTGAAGCAGCAGTCTCAGTTACATCGTTTAATTTGAAAGTTGGGATTATTTTTGAATGTAAGTTCTTCCTTTCACTTGTTATAAGTTGATCTTATAAATAGGCAAGTTATAAGTTCTTAAATTGCTCGAATTAAACATGATTATGTGATGAACTACATTGATATGATGGGGACTGATTTGTGTGTGTTAAGTTGAATTGGGTGTTCTTAATTGATACTTGTATGTGGGTATGATAATAGGGGGTTGAATTCGTGGTTGTCTTAGTTGGTTAGTTGAGTTTATTACTAACTAGTTGATGTATAAGTATTTGTTGGTTATGAACTTGTGTAAAAATGGTGGTTGGGTGCTGTAAATGTATAATGGGAAGAAGGTGATTGAAACACGGGCCGTGAAACCTATCGTGGACCACACTTGAAGTCGAGCCACACCTCAATAAGTTCACGGGAAGCATTACGGACCGTGGTTCACTCCACGGGCCGTGAAGCCGTCCGTGAACATTACTTGGACTGATCCAATGTCACACATTGTGCACACTGAGTCTGGGTTAAATCTACGGGGGGTTTAACGGACCATGGTATCTACCACGGCCCGTGAGAGACCCCGTATAGTTCACTTCTATTGTAAAAGTTTCATTTTTCTGTACTTTTATTTCTGTCATTTTTTTTATTCCGTGGTCCTTCCCAATGATAGATTGGGTGACGACATTCTTAAGGCAAGGCGTCACGATGAAATTACATAGGGGAAGTCTGAGTACTCGATAGTGTGTCATTTGACTGTGTTGTGTACTAATGAGTTTTTGTTTCTCAGGTACGATGCATGCTCGAAGAAAGAACGCAACCAAAGCTTCCCCCCTCACTGTTTCTCAATCAGAGGGTCATGACTACTCCAAAGCTAGTAATTCTGAGGTGCAAATAAATGTCATACCTGAAGATCACTCACCTCGAGCTACCAGATCACAGACAAAGAGAGCCATTCTCCAGGACACTCCTCCCTAGTCTGAAGAGGGAGGAAGTCATTTCGGTAGCATTACAACAGCGGGTAGTGAATATAATGTTGGTTCAGGTAGCTAGTCTACTGATAACTCGGGGGCAGTGCAGAATCTGGAAACAGCTCTCAGGAAGATGGAAACACCTCTCCACCTGCAGTAAATACAGAAGCTGAGACCGGAGTACGAGAGGAGGCAAATACTACAGATGAGGATGTATAGATTACCGATGATGATATCATGGTGATGTATGTTACCGCCCATGAACCTGATCCTGTAGCGAGACCACAACTGATTGCCTGTTACCGCTCCATGTGGATTGTGAACAGGTCCGAAAAATTCTTACAAAAGGGTATTGTGACCAAGAATGGCAGTTTCAAGAGTCGCGCAATCATGCCTGAGACTAGAGTTGTGGTAGCTGACATTAAAGCATTCCCTGACCTTTATCGGACGTTTCAGTGTCATCAGTTTCAAATGCCAACGATCGTATGTCGTGATATAACCCAACCAAGGGTTAGGATCGTTCCCATAGGGAATGGGTTCTAGAATCAATAGAAAAGTAAAATCAAGTTCTAATCAATCATAACTGTAAATATTAACGAATAAATACATACTAAATCTAAGGGGTGACGCAAGCATCAATTATCAATGGGGATTTTGTATTAGCTAATCAACAAAAACAACAAAAATATAAGGAAACGAGATAGGAAGACGGGATTCTTGGGATGTGATAGGAATATGGGATGAACTACACAATCGGGTAAATGATTTTTATAGTCATTTGATGAAAATTTGTAACTAGGCTAGACTTTAGTAGGGGTAAATTCTCTTTCGACGAACTTACCCCGAATCAATTCAGTTTCTCTCGAACACCGAGTTGCCGCTTTTAAGCACAGCCTCCGCTTAGCACATTCAATCCTCGAGCTGAATGTGTGGGAAATGGCCTAGGATTCACTCTCTCGAGTTGAACCCATGACAACCCAATAACCACCGGCTATCGATTTAGTAGTCTTAATTTTAAAGTCTCTCTCTTGAGCAAGCCAAAAATACTAAGATGAAATCGTATTTGCAACTAAAATCCCATTAAGTTCAAACACAACTACTAAATGAAATCACAGTTAAACAACAAATAGACTACAAATAAGCAATACCCAACAGGAAATCTAACCCATATTCACAAAATCACACCCCAAGAATTGGGGTTTTAGCTAGACATAGAGAAAAGGAAGAAAGTGATACCAAATTGAAGCAATATTAACTGGGTATGATTTATTTTCACTTTAACCGAGTCTAAGATGGAGAATCTTGAACACCCACTTCCAATTTCTTGGAATTGGAAGTGTTCAAATCTCCAAAACCTAAGAACAAAGTCTCTGTACTTGAAACTTAGAAAAATAAAATGTTGTATATGAAATTGCATACTAAAATAAAAATTCAAACTAGTATTTATAGTTTTCTAAAAATGTGCTGCAAAGGATCACTCAGCATAGTTAGTCAGGATCGCTGATGCACTCGGCGATCCGCCCTTTAGTTTGCTTCATCGCCTTTTAGCTCTTGCCTTCAACATCTTTGCGTTTTGGATCATTGGGCGATAAAGTACTGCTTCGCGGAACTGTTCAGCTACACGCCGACTGCTGCTTTTCACCGCTGACTTGATCTTTCCCTCTAGGGCTCAGCACACTAGAACATTGGGCGAGGTTAAGGCCATTCGGTGACTCACCGAATGCATTAGGCGATCCTCAGACTTCTTTTTTTCGTCTTTTCAGCTGTCTTGTTCCTTTTTGCCAAGTAGTGTCCATGCGTTGCCTCAAACTCCAAATACTTGAAACTTAAGGATGTACATCAAGTTTTGAGACAAAATATGCATTTTAGGACACTAATTCTATTAAAATAAAGCCCTAAATGAGTCTAAACTGTGGACTCATCAACACCCCTAACTTATGCTTTTGCATGTCCTCAAGTAAAACTCAGGTTCAGCAGTTGAAAAAGGAAGTCTCAAACAGTGCTACACAAGACTCAATCATGAATATACACAACAAGACTCAATCATGAATGTACACAATAAGACTCAACTTACTCATGCAAGGATCAATTGTATACGCAGAGATTCAAGTTGTGACATACCATTATCAAAGAATCTCAATCTCACTATACGCGCTTCAAATGCAAGTTCAAGCTCAACTAAGGTGCTCAAATGCCCTCACACAAAGAATGATTTCATAATCACACACAATGGTTTAATCATTTAAAGTTTCGGAATCAAATGCAACGCTCATTCTCACAAAGAAGAACACAATGCATGCTTTCACCCATAGGTTTGCTTGTATTTTCCAATCAACAGTTGTTTCAGCTTACTCAAGATCAAAAGGGTTTTTTCAAGGCTTGTAATGGGGTTGAGTGCAAAAGTATGGTCATTTAGGCTCTGTGACTTTCATCCTCATAAAATGCGGTACTTGCAACCCTTTATTTCCTCTTCTTTCATCATTTTCTTTAGTGCTCAAAAGTCATCCCATTATTCACTTTCCATTGATTGTTCGGGAACCCCATTTCTTTTGTACTTTATTACATAACTTTTTCATTCTTTTTCTTTTTCTTTCTTTTCTTTATTTTTTTTTTGTATGAAGGGGTTCCATTCTTCTCAAAACCATGGGTTAAGGGAGACTTTTCTTGCACTTTTTTATTTGCCTTCTCTTTTCACCACACCCCCAACTTAGGCTTTTGGCCTAAGTTGGCTATTCGATCAACCACAAATCAAAAGGATTATGGGTAGTGGATTTAAGAAAAGTCATGTTTTCATCAAGTTTCTTACGAACAAAGGTAAGGCTCAAGGGGTGTTCAAAAGCGGTTCACACACTTACAAGGTTGGCCACAAAAGAGGTACATGTCAAATTGGCTCACAGTCTTCGAACTAGCCTAAGATCATATCAATAACTAGCTTACTTAGTCGACCGGACCAATGAGGCAAATTCTAGATGCTATCATGCATGGTTCACAGTAAGCTGATCACACAAGGCATCGACACCAAAGTCAAACAAGACTCCACACTTTCGCTAGTATGCAACGATCATCATAAGAGACTCGATTAGATAATTGTCTAGTCACAACGAGATACAAAGAGGTCACAAATTATCTATGCAACTTCATTCGGTCTCATCGTAGCCGCACATTCATGTTTGTTCGATTATGAGCACTATTCAAGTTATTGTATTGATGAAAACTGATACTTAAATTTACGAGAGAACAACCACTTTCAACTCATATTAGGGTCAAGGGTAATGGTCTTCCTGGCAGAAGTGGGTTTCTTGCCCTTGCCTTTCCCAGTAGTTGTGTGTAGTTTCGTAGCTTTGCCTTTCGACGTTGCTGCATTCTCATCTATTGCAATCCCTTTGACCTTCTCTTGGGCTGGTGTTATTCTTTCAATAGCTTTTGATTTAGTCATGTCTGGGGAATCTCGAAGAGAAGTTAGAAAAACTTAAATGAGAGCACAACAGAATAATTTCAGATAGAATCGCCAAATCAGAGTTCGAGCTCGCCGAAGAAAATTGCTCTAAAATTGCAGCAAGCAAGTGATGGGAGCACCACTCGGTGTGTCACCGATAGCTTTCGGTGTACAAGGACAGGCCCACCAAAATTTCCAGTGCATAAAGCTTCAGGGGTGCAGACAAAGGGCGAAAGAGAAAACTTTCGGTGAGTCACCGAATGCATTTGGCGACATCAAGCTTCTCGCCGAAAGTTACCTAATTAATCATCAAATAAAGCATGAAATTAAATGCGAGATGCGTGCATTAGGTGAACCACTGAGTGGTTCGGCGAGCTCAACCCAGCTTGCCAAACGGTCCAACGTGCCTATTTTCAACCCAACTTCTCGAATCTAACCCAGCAACCCACAAAAACAAAATCAAATCATGCACTAGTTAAATTAAGGTAGGACCCATAAAACCCAAACACAACCCCTCAAATTTTAATCCAGTTTAAGGCATGCAATTATGGGAATTCGACAGCCACAACTACTCAGGCATGATTATCAAATTAAATTATGCATGTAAACAATCTAATCCTATCAAGCAGGATCAGAACTCTTCAACAAGATCAAGCTAATGCAAGTGAGTATATTTTTTGATAAAATAAGTTTAGGGAATAGAAAGCCAACCTTTGGTGTCGATAAAGAGAAGATTGAAACGCTAGGCGGCAATGCAATCCAACTCTGAGCACAAATCAACATTAAAAATACTCTAAAAATACAAATATATAGGAACTAGTGTGCGGGTGTTAGTTTGGGAAGATAAAAAGTGATGAAAAGTGAATGAGTTTGAAACTTTGAAATCTTTGGCCTGCAAAACCGTTCTGTTCTCGCCCACTCAGCGACATTAGTCAAGCTCGCCCATCCACTTGGAGACACGCCGAGTGTTTAGTTTCCTCGCTGAATTTTATAGGACCTCCAGTTAACGTTGGGGTCCCAACGGCGGTCTCCATCGGGATCACCGACATGGCCGGTGACTCTCCAATAATTTCCTAGGCTCGCCGAGTTTTACAGACTCCAATTTGAATATGTCTTGAGTCAAACGGCAGATTAGGTCGGGCTCACCGACAATACCTATTGTTCGCCACCCTGCACTTTTTTTGAACATTTTCCACACTTTAACATGTACAAACAACACACAATTACTATACCAAAACACAAATAAAAGCAATAAGGGGTTTTGGGTTGCCTCCCAAACAACGCCTTAGTTAATGTCGCAGAACGATGCAAGTCCACCTTCAAACCTCATTCTTGGAGTTGACCATGGTGTCGCTAGCAACCCCCTTTTTTGTATCGGATTTAAGTGAAATGACATCTGACCTATTTGGGCCTCCAACTGCTTGATTGCTACTGAATAGGAGGTAACGGTCTGGCTAAGGGTCGACAGATTTTATTTCATATTTTTCAAGATCTTGTCTGACCCCTCAACTTTGTTGAGGATGATAAAGCATATCCTCAGACCTAACACCCTCCGAATCCTTTGGGTTTTTGCGCTCGTGGGGAGGCACATTCCTATCCTTCTCCCCATCCTTCAAATTAGGATTATAGTCTCTCCATTCAGGCTCTCCCCAACCTTGGTTACCACCCTGACTTGGGTAGTTTGAATGATAACCACCGCCTTGGTTGGCTAGGAAGTTCACCTCTTCGTTGTACAAAGCATCAAACTTTGCCTCTTCAGAATTTGCACATCATATACCCACAACATTGACACCCTGAGAACCAGCTCCCATGACATTTTTGGACAAAATGTCAAGTTGTGTAATGATCTTGGCGATGTTTTGGTCCTTTTCTTGACATTTCTCTATCTACTCCTTAGTCAATTTGAATGTGAGAGGGGAGACTTAATCTTTACGGGTGTACCAAGCTCGATTTATCGTGGTCATGCCATCCAATAGCTGAGTTGGTATCATGTAAGGTTGTTGCATTAAACCTCCTATAGAAAGTTGGTCAGCAACACCCTTGTTCACTGAGTCTAGGCTCCGCTTAGAAATATTGCAGCAATACGTCATCAGGCAATCCATGAGTTGGGCATTGGAGCACCAACTTCTTGAATCGCAGCCAAGTGTCATGAATTGGCTCGCTCTCCAAATGCTTAAAGCTTTGGATACTATCCCGAAGAGTCATCATCATCGAGGGAGGGAAAAATCACACATTAAATGCAGTGATCAACTCCTCCCACGAAGTGATTGAGTCGCATGGCAATTCAACTAACCAGTTCATGCTTCTCCTATCAAAGAGAATGGGAACAATCATAAATGAACCGACTCTTGGGATATATTTTTGAAAGAGAATGGTTCGCACACATCTATGAAATTTCGAATGTGCTCATGAGGGTCTTCATGAGCCAATCCACTGAAATTCCCCTTTAGTTGCAAGAGTTGCAACATAGTACTCGTGATGTTAAATACAACATTCCTTTCAGCCGGAGGCAAGTGAATGGCACAAATATCGCCCATGAGATGGGGGTCATTAACCTGAGGCTCATATACTTCGTTAAGGTTTTCGATGTCGTCTTGTTAGCCTAGTTGGCTGCCATTTCTGCCATTCACAGTCATACTTCCTGAAATATTTACACAAACAAACTAAACTAAACTAAAAATTAAGTAAGTTAAGTACTACCAAGAAGAGCAAAAGTCCTACTTAACTACAAATTCTCAAATAACACCACTCCCCGGCAGCGGCGCCATTTTGACTTCACGTATTAGGACACTACTTCGGTTCAAGTGCAAATGATTGCGTGTAGTGATATAACCCAACCAAAGGTTTGGATCATTCCCACAGGGAGTGGTTTCGAGAATCAATAGAAAAGTAAAATCAAGTTCTAATCAATCATAGCTATAAATATTAACGAATAAAAACATACTAAATCTAAGGGGTGACTCAAGCGTCAATTATCAATGGTGGTTTTGTATTAGCTAATCAATAAAAACGACAAAAATATAAGAAACGATGTTGGGAGACATGATTCTTGGGATGTGATAGGAATATGGGATGAACTACACAATCGGGTAAATGCTTTTTATAGTCATTTGCTGAAAATTTGTAACTAGGCTAGACTTTAGTGGGGGTAAATTCTATCTCGACCAACTTACCCCGAATCAACTCGATTTCTCTCCAACACCGAGTTGCCGCTTTTAAGCACATTCTCCGCCTTAGCCCATTAACTTTCTCGAGCCGAATATGTGGGAAAAGGCCAAGGATTCACTCTCTTGAGCTGAAACCATGACGACCCAATAACCACTGCCTATCGATTTAGTAGTCTTAGTTTCGAGCAAGCCAAAAACACTAAAATGAAATCGTATTTGCAACTACAATCCCATTAAGTTCAAACATAACTACTAAACGAAATCACTTTTAAACAACAAATAGGCTACAAATAAGCAATACCCAACAGGAAATCTTACCCATATTCACAAAATCACACCCTAAGAATTTGAGTTTTAGGTCGACATAGAGAAAAGGAAGAAAATGATACCAAATCGAAGCAACATCATTTGGGTATGATTTATTTTCACTTTAATCGAGTCTACGATGAAGAATTTTCAACACCCACTTCCAATTTCTTGGAATTGGAAGTCTTCAAATCTCCAAAACCTAAGAACAACGTCTCTCTACTTGAAACTTACAAAAATAAAATGTTGTATCTGAAATTGCAAACTAAAATAAAAATTCAAACTAGTATTTATAGTTGTCTAAAAATGTGCTGCGAAGGATCACTCAGTGCAGTTAGTTGGGATCACCGATGCACTCGGCGAGCCGCCCTTTGGTCTGCTTCATCGCCTTTCAACTCTTGCCTTCAACATCTTTGCATTATGAATTATTGGGCGATAAAGTACTACTTCGCGGAACTGTTTGGTGACATGCCGACTGCTCCTTTTCACTACTGACTTGATTTTTTCCCTTAGGGCTTAGTACACTGGAACTTTGTGCGAGGTTAAGGCCATGTGGAGACTCGTCGAATTCATTAGGTGATCCTTAGGCCTTTTTTTCTTCATCTTTTCAGCCATTTTGTTCCTTTTTGCCAAGTAGTGTCCATACTTTGCCTCAAACTCTAGATACCTTAAACTTAAGGATTTATATCCGTTATTGAGACAAAATATGTATTTAAGGACACGGATTCTATTAAAATAAAGCCCTAAATGAGCCCATGTTTTGGACTCATCATCTTGTCTCCCTCATTAGCATATTTGGTAGCGTACCTCATGGCTGGTTTCTCGGTAAATATGGGGCATATCATAGCTATTGAGATGAGAGATAAAGCATTGAATGAGAAAGCTGTGTTTCCATTTCCCTATCTGATACGGAAATTGTATACACAAGCAGATATTCCCCCAAATAGGCTGATTGACAAATGTTGTGACACATTCAGACTCATATAGGTTTCTAAACTCAAGGATGTCGCAAACCATCTCTTTGGCGTGAAGTCTACGATTGTGGGTACTTTAGTTGTTGTTCCTCATGTCCCACTTAATATTTCGAAGGCAGACAAAGGCGCAGAGTAGGGGGAGTCATTACAGCCTTCCACAGAGGCACCACCACCACCAGCTTCTGCCTCACAGGCTACAGGTACCTTTGTCACCATTCCTATGATTTTTTTTGAGAAATTGGTTGCAGATCAGCGCCAAACAAGGACATTGGTAGACCAGATTTTAATCTGGATGCCCCAGCAAATAGAGACGAAGGTTTTAGCTGCAAAAAAATAGATCAATGATGAGATGTAGAAGGAGATGGTTGTCCTAAAAGACAGAATAGATGGGTTTGGGAACTTTGTCCAAGATCGATGCCAAGCCACAGGTTTAGTAGATACTGAAGAGTTCAAATCACAGTTGGCCGAAATAAGAACTCAGGTTTCTAAACTGCCTGAAAAGCTAGTACAGGTACCCACTTCGATAATGCCAGATTCATTAATGCAAATGCTAACATAGGCTCCCTCCACTCAATCAATTGATGATCTCTGGGGAGAACAACCCAAGAGTAAGTCCGGCAAGAGGAACCACAGAGTTAAAGAATCTCATGAGGAAACACCTGATGACTTACCCAGAGAAGAAACAAGGCAGGAAAACAAAGCCAGAAAGGCATCAAAGAAACCAGCTAGAGAAAAATAAACTAGTGAGCAACAACAACGAGATGCGGTGTTAGCCGGAGCTTCCGGTAGTGGAGCACCTACCCCTGTAAGTGAAACCTAACCTTATCATGTACCGAGTTTGGAAAGGGCACCCACTGATAAGGGTGCCAATGCTGATCCGGAGACCAGTGCCTAGAGCGTCGTAAGTATGACCCCTCCTCATAACCCTGTGTGTTTTATTGTTCTATATTGACTTTGAGGGTAAAGTCCTTTCTTTTGGGAAGGGGGTGGTGAGCAACCTGCCATAGCAGCTAAAACAAATGGAGGTTGACTCTGTGTTACTATTTTTGGGTGTTTTGTGTGCTGAGTTGTGCAACAGCTAGATTGTCAAAAATGAGGACCTGAATCTGAGTTTGACTGTTAGGATCTTTAGATGACATCTTAGATACTGATATTTTGAACATGGCTAGTCTGACCAATTAATTGGTGAATGAAGAAACTGAAAAATGCAGTCTTGTGTCATGTGTGTGTGTTAGTGTTATTTGAAGTCTAACACTAGGAGTAGAAAATAGAACTTGCCCAAGTAGTCTTGCTTAAATCTGAGAATAACCGGATAGGAAAGGATCAGTAGGCCATTTTTGTTAAAACAGTAAAAAGCCAAAAATAAAATAACCGAATGAAAAGCTTATCACTTGAACCTGTTTTGAGCCTAGTCAATTTTTGTTCTTACCTAGTAAATATTATACCCTTTGGTTTACGAAGATATGAAGTCACAACTCAGGCCAAAAGCCTAAGTTGAGGGTGTTTGGAATCCAAGCAGAAAGAAGAAGTGAAAAAGAAGGTTCAACCAGTGAGCTAAGTGCATATAAAAAAAAGTGTCAAAAAAAGAAAAGAAAAAGAAAATAATGGCTGCTGGGATATGTTGAAATGAAGTAAAAAAGGGAATCACTTAGAAAAGAGTTGTGTGCAAACGAAACTTTGGAAAACCAAGGGATTAGTCACTCACAAATCCAAATATCCATTCCCTAGCCTGAGACAATGTTACAAGCCAATAAAGTCCTACAATGATCCTATCCAGGTGTTTGAAAGATAAAACGTAGAGAGCAAGGGCATGCATATGGTAGTTTGTTGATTAGTGTTAGAAGTTCTTTGCGAAAATGAGTGTAGTACTCAATCCCAATTATCATGAGTAAGGGATTTTTGGTGTGAGGATATAGTGCTTGCATTTGAAATTAAAATTGTGTTAGCTGGTAATTCACATGCATAAGCATAATTGACTGTGAGTAACGAGATGTGATATATTGATCCTTACATGTTAGATTCATGGTTTTGGATACAATTTGTGTTTGAAATAGTTTCAACGTAGTGTCAAAAGTCTATAAATGATTTGACAGCTGTTGATATTATTTTCTCATCAATTGAGGACTAGTCATTGTTCTAAGTTGAGGGTGTTGATGTGCCACAAAATCTTGGCACATTTGATGCTTGTAAACTAGGAACTAATACTAGAATTCAGTGTAATTTTGTATGCTATAATATGTCTTTCGAATGTGTAGGCAAAATCTGGCTTGGGTAGAAAACTGGAAAAAGGAGCAGAAATTGATGATGATAAAATAAAGTTCACGGCCAACTTCACGGACCGTGACCTTCATAACGGTCTATGGTTGAGCCCGTGAGGTTGAAGCAGTGTTTGAGTATTGAGACGATTGAGGGCATGAACAACCCAGTGAATACCATGGAAGGTTCTACGGGTTGTGGTCAACATGACGGATCGTGATAGAGTTCATGAATTAGAATCAGTGAAAAGGCATGAAGGAATTACTTTTTGGTGGATCCAAGTGACCACAACGGACGACTTCACGGGCCGTGGTCATCACAACGGTCCATGGTTGTGGCCCTGAAGTTGAACCATTATTCAGGAATAAAAGAGTAAAAATGAGAAGCAGCCAAGTAAAGACCACCAATACCTTTATGGGCTGGTCCCTTTGACGGTTCGTAGTGCAATCCGTAGTTCCCTTTCCAATGTGGTGACATTAAAGACCAAATGTTGGAGAGTTGAAGGGAATACCACAGAGGGCTTCACGGACCGTGAAGCCCTTGATGGACCGTAGAAGTAGGCGTGAAGGCCCCGATATTTCAGTCCTACTTCGAGTAGGACTCTATTTTAAAAAAATTATTTCAATTTATTAAGTTGTTTTTCTGAGGTTTTATCTTATCTGAGCTTGAACGACGACTGAGTTCTTGATTATTTTAGTTTTAGTTTCGATTTTTTTATTACGATTAGTTTGAAGTTTGGATTCTGATTCTCAAAATATTAAAGTGATCGTTGATTTGCTGATTATTCTCGTAAGTCTTTATATCATGTTTCATTATGTATTTATGTTTGTTTTCGTGAAACCATGAGGGGATAAACACCACGACGGGGGCTGTGGGATCCATGATGTAGTTTTAACTGTAATTTCATAAAACGAGTGAAAGACATTCAATGTTTACAATCTGTAGTTTTAGCTTTCGTTATCTTTATAATCTGATGAGTACATGCATTAGATTGAGCCTGTATCTGGTATTTGTTCGAGAGAAAAATATCAGTAAGGAAAAAGCTGAACTAAACTAACGAATTAGAGTTAAAGTTCGAGAAAAAAGAACTTTAACTTCAAACCATTGAAAGTGAGGGTCAATGTTAGTAACACTTTAAGGATGAGAATACGTGAGTGAAAAGTTGTCTGATTAAACTGAGAAGTGTCAGATGAAATTAACTCGCAAAGATTTTGTAAAAATTGAATTGCCTGAAACTCAATTATGGAAGAATACTAAAACTAACGTTAGGGTGAACACAATCCTGGTTTCTCTTAATCAACTGAATCAACTTTACAACAAAATAGTCTGTTAGTCGTTAATCTGGATTTTGATTGCAAGTTTTGGTAATTATATCATCTCAATCACACCCAATTTACTTTTCGTTGTTATTTTTTTAGGAGATAATAACGACATTCGAATATCTGTGACAGTGAAACCTTATCTGTAAAGAAATTCACTGTGGGACCGACCTCAACTCTAGTTGAATTCTGTAAATTGACATCGTCTGTTTACACTTCTTATTTGAAGTGTAAGTTTGGACATATCAGGCCCATACTAATTACTTAATATCTTTTAAAAAATTATTAAGTATTTAATATACTGATAATAACTAATCAAATAAAATAACTGTCACAAGCCAAACAATCGTGTCATGCGGGCACCTACTCTAACACCTTGATATGAGAACCTTTACCATCCGTTTAAAAGAGGTTAACGCGGAAGTAAACAAATATCAATTTATTACCTTATTTAAATACAAAATTACTCCCAATCTTGATTAAAAATAAAAATCCTTTTGCAAAATGCACGGAACCCTCCGTAGGAACTAATCTAAGCATGTACAAAATCTTCTAAGAGAATACCATAAATCTAGAAACATGACACAACTCCATTCATAAGGGAAAGAGGAGTGTAAGTTGTTGGAGATCATCATCATCGTCACCTTAGAAACATCACTGATCTAGCAAGTGACTATGCTAAGTGGACTATCAAGAGTAGTGTCGTGCAAACAATATGTACTGATAGGAATAATTGGCCGAACCGATTAAACCACATAATATCATGTAAGTAGTCAAAATTAACATACAACTTGAATTATACAATCTCGATCCTTTAACCACTGCTCTTAATAAAAAATAATACAACCTTTGAACTCATTCACTCCATCCAAAATCTCCCTACGTTGTTCTATTGTCATCTCCACTACTACAAGCCATTTTCCCCATCAATACTATTATAATATAACCCCTCTATCTCATAATGATTTTTTGAATTTTCCCTTTCTATCAAACACTAGAACTACCTCATCGATTCCGTTGAATTCAAATGAACCAACTAAATCTATTCACCAGTCTGTCACCTCACCTTTGAACCCCTGCCAAGACCCTAACCCTTAGCCCTTAGCTAGTTAGTGGACCGCCAGTAAAATTCCTACTTATACCACTTCAATTGACCCAATACATAATAAACACACCTATCAAGTAAGAAAACCACCAAGGATTCTGAAAAAAACATCCACGGTGTTAGCATGAAATCCCAGTCTACACAAGAAAGATCCAAACATTTAACAACACCAATCCAACCACTCATGGACCAACTTGTGACGAATATATTATAATGGATAAAACTCAGTTCGCTCTTGGTACCAACACACAAAGAATAATCAAACATGTATATGGCGTGATACCCGAGCCAACCAATATAGAACATGTATCAGCAGCGTGGTACCCGAGATATAAATTATAGAACTTGTACCTGACGTGGTACCTAAGACAACCATAACAGAACTTGTATCAAGCATTATTTCTAAATCAATTGACAATCTATTAATGGTACCTGATCCAACCATAATAGAACATTTACCAAGCGTGGTACCCGAGCAAACAAAAAAATCACAAGTATCACATAATCATCACCATAGGGAATAAAATCACACTTCTAAGACTCCAAACGTGAAAATAAGTTCATTGCATGAGATTGACAAAAAGATATCATTTCAAATTCACCCTTTATCTTCCTAGCCTATATTGTATAAGCGTTACTAATTGAACATTTAGCAAACACACATAACGTAAATTGGGAAAGAATTCAACCATCACCTACCTTAAGCGACCCTCCCTAGACAAAATTTCTAGCTCATAGTTTCCTTATCCATAGGTTACCTCCCATATGATAACACACATCAATAGTCATGAGGCAAACATCGCTAACCAAGTACCTTACTATCCTAAACAATAAAAATCAATGCATATACTATTTAGACTCTGTACCTGAAGTCCTATTCATGAAATCTCCCATCAATCTACAGTGTATTATGTATTTAAAGATAGGTCTAACTACTCAATTAATTCTATCACGACCCTAACCAATACCCTAGACGTGGCCGACACTTGATAATTATTGATGGTCCCTAAGAGAAGCCTCATCTTGGCTGGCTACAAGCGGAAGACTAAATCAAGCATACAAAAATCTTAAATCTGAATTAATTTCAATAAGCTAAAATACTCAACCTTTTTAAATGTCTGTACAATACTCAAAATAAAAGTAACTACAGAAATTTCTCAACTCTGTGTATCTATAAACCCTCTACTTTTACAGAAGGATATCGTCACAAGACACACAACATCTCAAAACTACTAATTGTAAGACAAAGATAGAGCCTTCTGAAATATAAGACGGCTCACCAAAGCTGACTAGAATATCACATGCCCTCAATGAAACGCCTGTTGGTGATCCTGAATACATGTATCTGCATCATGAAATGATGCAGAGCCTAATGGCTCAGTCCATGGAATGTATGAGTATGTAAGGGGAATTCTAAAGTGTAAATATAAGCTTGATCTGGTGGAAAACAAACATACTTACCTCTTCTCAACTCACTCAAGTCAACTCAACTCAACTCAACTTAGAGAAAAATAAGGCTTAACTCAATAATAAGACACTCAACTCTAGATAAAGTAACAATAAAAGATGCAATATATGTAAAGCTTTCAAAATAGTAGATAGCAACTTAATGTATTGAAGAATATAATAATAAGTCACTTCGTATATAAAAATACAAAATAACTCTTTGGGAGATTCTCTAACCGACAACCATCACTATGAGCTATGTGATTGTCACGGTCCGAGCTACCCCGAGGACGTGGACACGGGACCTAGGATCACGAGTGACCCCAAGCTAACCCTCCTGACATAACATAAGCATACTATGATAATTGAAATGAGATAATTTTGTGTGGAAGCTTAACACATAATGTAAACTGAAATGATAGGGAATACCCATTCTACATCTGAATATATATAATCTGAGAGTTTAATGGCAACTGAAATATCAAACACCAAGCTACTGAATCTAACTATGTCTGAAATAAAGCCTCTAACTGACTAGAGAGGCTGGGACATGCCCCAGCTAAATCTAGTAAAAACTGAACCTAAAGACTAAAAGTAGAAAGATAATCATATCAATCGTCCTCGAAGAATGAGGACTCACCACTGATGCTGTTGATTTGAAGATCGGAAACCGATCTATATGTGACTTGGATGCTGAGGGACTTAACCTACATCACAATAAAATGTAGCGCAGAGTATGCGTCTATACTTGAAAGGTACTAAGCATGCATTATAACGTAAATCTCAATAAAACATATAACTGAACAAAGCAATAAAGTAATGATATAATCTGAATATGATAGAAATACTGAGTACTGATGTAACTGAAAACAATCACCAAGTTTATACATTAACTGTAATTGATAACTTGGTCAATACACTAGAATTTGACTGTGGGAGCTACTAACAACCGACATAAAACCAGATGAACTAAATGTGGAGTCTGATGTATAAGCCACATCGAGAGGACCCTATATACCATGCGGGAGGTATAGAGGCATGAATGGCGTGATCACCAAAACTGATACCTATAGAGGGGAATTAACCTACGGTGGTACGTACTTCTGGAACTATGAAGGTGACTGACCCTAGTCCAATTCGGTATTAAATCTACTCCAAACTTATTATGTAAATAACACATTATGACTGAATTTCTGTAATACTAGATAGCTCAAATTACTGACATGCTAACTTTAAATGCACATCAATATACTGATAATGAAACATTTGTAACTGGAGCATGTATAACTGAATAAACTGACCTAGAAAGGGTAATTCATGAAATAAACGAATCTACACAACTAGGGTTTTGAGTTTCAAGCAAGAACTAAATAATTCGATGAAAACATGATAGTCTGATTTGGATTAGTCTAATAGCTGAATCACAACATAAATCTGAAATTCTAGAAACCATAGGTCTAAACATGATGTTGAAAATTAAGAATCTAACTGAATTCTAGGGACCTAATTTGCGAAAGGAACCCACTAGTGAAATCCGACATACCTAGTGACCAAAGTCACGGAGAAATCTTTTGATTTCGGTATTGGAACTAAAGAAAACTTTTTGCGTTCTTGGAAGGGTTTGGGTTGCATCTTTTCTCCTCTGTTGTTCTAGGTTTGATTTTTTTTTTGTAAATAAAGGTTTTGGGCATGTCTGACTATGTTATTAGACTTATTCTGAGTGAAACGACATAGTTTAGGTGAAAAACGATGAAGTTTAAGTGCCCAATGCATAGGAAAAACGCCTAAATCACTCTAACTTAAAAGTTGCCGAAGGCCACCCACCAAGGGACCTACGGGCCGTAGGTCAACCTACCTACCGTAGTTTAGGTCATAGGTCAAGTATGCCCGATAGAGCTCCACTAAAATAGGCATAACTTTTTACTCAGTTATGGGAGTTTAGAAAAATCGGTGGCGTTGGAAAGAGAATTTAATTATCTATCATTTAGTCGGTCATGGACTCCCTAATTACTTTTATGCTAAGGGTTATGACCATTTGAAGTTGACCCAACAACAATTTTCCTCTAACTGGCTGCTGACCCTCACCTACGGTCAGACCTACGATCCATAGGTGCAACCACGGACCTTACTGGTTGACTATGAGTGGGATCAGAGACCATAATTATTTGGTCCTTAATGATGGACCCCACCTACGGACCGTGTGTCAGGCCACGGACAGTCGGTGGCTTCCGTGGTTCCTGCACGAGGTCTGGAAAGCTCAAATTTTTTGCTATTTTCTCAAATTCGAGGTGTTACAGTGATGATATAGCGTCTAGCCAATGCTTCCAGAACTGTCCTATACTTTGCCGAGGTATAGAACCTACTACTAAGTGGATCCACTAGTCTATTCTAAAAGCTTTAAGGAACATCTAAAATGTATGACCCTTTCTACCCACGTTGGCTCCATGGTTAATGGAGGCTTTGAGTTGTCTGAACTCTCCCCCCTATCGGTGCTCAATACTACTCCCAAAATATGACTAGCTCATATGTTTAAAAAAATAACTCTTTATGTGTTTTAAGATTATTACTCAAAAATCTTTCTCTTCAAAAGAGATGGTACTCAAACTGTTCAAAATTCTTTTGTAAATCCTAGTTTCCTCCTCTTTTAAATGTGAAAACAATACTTTTGGGAATTCTTAGTTCCGATATATTCATTTTGAAAAAAATAAACTCAACTCTACTCTTTCTCAGACGCAACTACTCAAGTCTTTAAAACAAGTTTTAAAGTAATTTGTAAAAAAACTTCTTAAATTAGGGTTCAT
The DNA here is from genome assembly GCA_029582605.1 of Solanum gracilifrons. Classification (NCBI taxonomy): domain Eukaryota; kingdom Viridiplantae; phylum Streptophyta; class Magnoliopsida; order Solanales; family Solanaceae; genus Solanum; species Solanum gracilifrons. Next base: position 42,724 of record JAJOOH010004939.1, read on the forward strand.
GCTGAATTATGGACGTGAGCAACTAAATTCAAGGTTTTCAATAACAATGCATATAACTCAATACTTGGAACTCAAAAACTCCAGAACTCAAGAAGTCAATGATACCACTCGTCACAAGAATGCTCGACTCGAGGGGTTCATGTGGAATTATGGGCATGAACTACTCAACTCAAGGATTCAATGATACTTCTTATCTCAACAATACTGACTCATAGGGTTCATGCAAAATTATGGGCATGAACCACTCAACTAACGGACCTTCATGGGTAACATGTAGTAGTCCTATGATTAGTAATATAATCCCAAAATGATTAGGAACTCAATACTCAAGACTTATAACTTGAATATACTACTCCTCTCTAAGATACTCAACTTATGGAGTTCATGCGGAATTATGGACATGAACGACTCGACTCAAGGGTCTATATAACAATATGGAACACATGTATATGACTCTTCTCATTCTCATACTTACTTCCTCAAAACTTAGCTCAAATCGATGGTTAATTTCAAAGGATTCACGATTTAACTCAAAGACTTTCTTGAACTGGACTCCTAACTCTTTCTTGAATTTGGATTATGAATTCAAGACTTATTATTAATGATATGAAGGATCTCAATGATAATGTAGACTCATGAATACATTCTCCTCAAATCACTAACTATCAAGAAATTCTCAAAACCTCAACAAAACAAGATTTAAATGAAACCTCAAGAACACTTATCAAGAACTCATCAAGAATTTAAATTGCCCAATATTAATGGATAGATTCGCAAAAGAAACACATGATTGGCATGTGGGTGAACGAAAACAACACTATGGAAGTTGACATATCTCAAAGAACTAGGTTCGTGGCGAAATCTTGAATTTCTTGAATGAATGCTTGAAAGTTTGAACTTTTTCTCCTCTTTTCTCTTCTTGAACTCCTATAAAAACCCTAAGAATATTTTAGGAATAACTAAAACAGATTCCTATCAGTTTAGATTCCTAATTCCGTACTAAAAATGCTTAAATCCTATTGGGTAAGGAAAAGACCAAAATACCCCTCATATTTTCGGGTAACTTTCCTTATTTGGATAGGCATATCTCCCTCATACGAGCTTGAATATTAACAAACTTGGCGGCGTTGGAAAAAGGATTCCAAGACCTTTAATTTGATATCTTATGGGTCTCCTAACTCATCTTGGGCTAAAAGTTATGGTCATTTGAAGTTGACCCAAAACTTTAAAAGAACTTAGGAATGACTTAAATGAAGTCTCTTTTAAAACCCTAAGCGTATTTGGATTTATGAAAACTGACCCAAATCAGATTTGTCCCCAAAATATTACTAAAATTTGTTTTAAGTTGATTCGGTAAGGAAAAGACCAAAATACCCTTCATATTTTTGGGTAACTTTCCTTAATTTGACATCCCGACCTTAAATGAGAATATCTCCCTCATATGAGCTCGAGAATTAGCAAACTTGGAAGCGTTGGAAAGAGGATTCCAAGACCTTTCATTTGATATCTTACGGGTCTCCTAACTCCTATTGTACTGAAAGTTATGTTCGGTTGAAGTTGACCCAAAATATAGAAGAATTTAGGAATGGCTTGAATGAATTGTCTTTAATTCTTTTTGGGACTCCAGGTGCTATATCTAGTGACCTGACCTTAATACTTAATTTTTTTAAAATTCCTCGATAAAATCCTACTCACAACGAAACATGGTTCGAGTCTTAACTCTTAAAAGATTTCTAGGGTGTTACAATATCTCCCCCTTGGGATCATTCGTCCTCGAATGCCGGTTGTACTAGGTACGGAATGGGGTTACTCTTATCATCTCCACCATACCAACAAGAATTTGCCCGCATTACTATTCGGAACTAACTAAGGGCTCTCATTTAGCTATTTCTTATAGAAAAACCTCATCCTCTTCTTCCTCTTCATTTATAACCTTCGACGGAACTATCATACCATCATTATCACAATAGGATCATTAACCTTCTCTCTCTAACATTACTCCATTACTAAAAGGACGTATGAAAATATATCTCCCATACTCGTTGGAACTCATTACTATCTTATTCTCAAACCCTTGACTTGATTTCTCATCTCGTCATCTCCCCCTTATGTCTAAAGCTGACACTTGAAAGCTATGGACCTATTCCATTATCTCTAACTTTTCTACATCCCCTCTTATGCTAACACTCGTGGAGAAGCTTATCTCATCACTAACAAACTCTCCATCAGGAGGTACGAATACCTCTTTCTAAGGCGTTTCTGTCAACCTCTTCTAGTTCCATAAACTCTCGGTACAACTATTAATGCTCTTTGTTACTCTTATGACAACCACACTTCACTGCCCTTATCTAAAGGTTAGGGTCTCTGACTTGTACCACTCATATTCATTGTTGCTAATCACCTCAATTCCTCACCTACTCTAGGTCAAGTCTTCTAGATAAAATCTCAAGACTAACATCATCACCCTCATGGTGCCATCCTTTTGATCAAGACAGTCATCTCAAATTCAAGCTTAATGTTTATTACTAAACTCGAATATAAACATGATTGCTTGTTTACTATACAAACTTACTGGTGCTGGATACAAATTCAGAAACACTAGTCCACTAGGACCTTATGAAAAGTAGTCAATCATTACCTCTTAGTTTCCATACACACAAATTACCATCATATTCAATTTTTGCAACTTAAGTACTACTTATGTAACACCCCGGAAATTCTATGAGTTAAGTTAGAGCCTCACCTTATGAATAATGACATAAAAATAGTTAAAATGATGTTTATAAACCTAAACTAATGTAATTGACTTGTTTTGGAAGAGTAAAAGTGTAAACGTCAAGAAACGACCACGATGTCCGGAAACTAGAGAAGAATGTGTTCTAGTGTGTCCTTAGGTTTTGGGCAGGTTTGGGAGTGTCATATGATCGTATAATCTGGTGAAAATGTTTAAAATAGGTAAATATATGTTTCTAGGGTCAAAACGTTCTAATACGACTTCCCGGGGCCACCCTAAGGGGACCCGAGGAGGACCCCAACCTTGGCCAAACAAGCTGCCAAGGCAGCTTGCAAGTTGTGCATAGAGGAAATGAGGGCGCGTCGCACACTTGCTCCCCCAAGGTGAAAAATTTCAGCTCGCGATGCAGTCGTATCGCGGACTTTACTGTCTTGAAATTTAATACCAAATATCTTCAGGGAACAGCTCCGCGTCACGGGGTCCGCGACGAAAATGCAGAAATTCAGAAATCTATTTTTACTTCATTTAAGAGTCCATTTAAGTGAGGGGTATTTAGGGTACTTTAAGGGATATGTATATAATTATTTTTAAGTCAATTTACCTCACTTTTATCACTCAAACACAAAACCACAAAGATCTAAACCTAAAGTTCCTCCTTCTCTCTACTCTCTCTCTTCTCAAGAACTCCATTGAAGAAGATTGGAACTTCAAGAAGAAGACCAAATCTCCAAGGTTTCAAGTCGAGTTTTCGTGGTTAATTCGTCAATAAGGTATGGTTTCTTATCACTCTTGGGATTTCTTTCCCCAAGAGGCCCCTTCAAGATGAATTTCAAAATCTCCAATTTCTAGGTTTCAATTAAAAAACGTGGGTCTTCTTTCTAAAGTGAAATTGATGTTATAAACTAACTTTGATTGATGTTATATGAACAATTATGGATGAATTTATGTTGTATTGGTGGTTTCTTGAAGAATTCCCCATGAGACCCATGTTTCTCCTTTTTTTCCTAATTCTAACCCTAGTTTGTGTTGGATATTGATTGAAGGCTATGAATTGAATGTGATATTATGTAATTCATGTTTGTATGATGATTCTACCCTAGGTTATGTATAATTTCTATGAAATTAGGGTTGAGTTTTTGAATGAACCCTTGAAGGCTATGAAGGTAATATGTCAAATGCTTATATTGATGTTGATTATGTTATTACTTCATGAATTACCTTGTATTATGTATTGGTTATGAATTTCTTGGTAATTTAAGTATGGATGTCCCACGAAGGGTAAGAAGGTATGAAGGTTAGTTCTTTTTTGAACTCAAGTATGAAAGGTGAATTACTTAGATTGTAATGATGTTATACGTAATGTGTTATTGTGGTGTTGATGACCCAGTTTCCTCATCCTTAACCCTCTACACTTGAATTAGCTATGAAGTATGTATGTATGTTACGGTATGATGGTTATATGATTGAAAGGTAGTTCTTATGATTATAATGTAATGTTAAAGTGAAAGGTTTACTCACTTCCTAGTGTTTCTAAAGTGAAAGGATTATTCTCACTTATGAACACCTATGAGCTATTATGATAAGATGTTTACATGAGAGTCTACTAAAGGCTAATGTCAACTTAGGTGATGACTAAGGATGATTACAAAAGGGCATGTAAATGAGATGGGGGTCTCACGTTAAGTAAGTCTGGCTCCCTACATGGTTTTCCTCACGTTAGCAAGTCCAGATTACCCATGATATGTGTTATCTCATGAGATGGAAACCCGACATTTAGTAAGTTAGAGTTTCTAGAAGCAATCTCCTTGACCCTTTACTATGTGCCAACATAGGACTCTAGCTTAGTGTATCCACCTAGATAGCTATGTACGAATGGCTACACCTTAGGCAAGTGTTAACCCTCTCTTTTCGGTGTGGGAGTAGAACACCAGATTCCATGTAGCTCTCATGGTCTATGTCGGTTATTGCAATATTTCCCTAATGTAAAAGTAAATGAAGGAATGAAAGGTGTGAACTCTTACTAGGGCTTTCTTAAGGGCTTCTACATAGTGTAAGGGAGGGTATGGGACTTATCTTACACATTGCACTTGTGGGATCCTAAGAGATGGTTGTAGTAGTGTTCTCTTATGATTATGATTATTATGATTTATGTATGTTGAAGCTATGTTATGTATGATCATTATGAATATGGTAAGTTATGATGAAATATGATCTTATGAATGTATGCATGAAGTAGGTTGCTTAATGTGATACTTGGCTTTGAATAGGGTTATGGCGTTCTATTCTTTGGATTGCACTAGTATTACTTAGGTTGTCTACATGTTGGGATGATATTATGTTGGTTTGGACTATGATACTTAATTATGTGTATATTGGATTTACTTGGCAAAAAGCATGTTTTGAATAAAATGTCCTTTTATGCATGTTTCAATGGTTTTTATGCATAGTGGCCATACTTAGTACGTGTGTTGTACAAACCCATATTTTCTCCCTTTTCCCAAACATTTACGTTCGGGCCGTTGAGGATTCAAGCTTACTTCTCAAGACACTTGGAGTTGCTTTCCCAAGTTGGTGAGTCCTCAAGTCCGAGGACAAGACCCTATGATCTAGCTTCTATGTTTAGTTCTTTGCTTATGTTGAAAGACATTGTTGTACTTCCTATTTTCAAGACTTCTTATTGATGTAAGGGCTAAGTCCCATTTTCGATACTTTTATGTCTAGATGGTGCATTGTGACGAAGTTAGATTCTATTTTTCATATA
>JAJOOH010004940.1:0-35321 GCA_029582605.1 Solanum gracilifrons
TTTTAAGAAAAAGGAAATTGTTGCACACGTTCTTTTAAGAAAAATTAGAGAACTAAAATTAATTTATATCGAAAAGACGAATAATTTAATCAAATATAAAATTAATTTAATCGATAAGTCTATTTGGCACCCACGAATTCTAAATCCTGGATCCGCCACTGACCTTACCCATCAAAAACATCCATGTAAAGAACATGATAGAGATGAAACAACTGATAAAGCTAAACCATTTTCATATGGATCATCTTTAATCAAATATGCCACTGTTGGGACCCGTCTTTAAAGTAACAATCTTTGCACAATTCCAATTAAATTCCTCTCCACAGCTCCAATTCATACCAAATTTAAGTTGCTTACAGAAGATCGAATATGAATATAAAAAAAGAACAATTCGTTTTTGACATATCATAAAACCCATTTTCCCCGATGCAAATATTTTCCAAAAAAAATAAAAACAGAAACTACAATATCACAAAAGCGTACTCGCACACACAAGAGAGAGAGAAAGAGTGTTTATGAGAGATGTTTGAAGATGATGTAGACGATGAGAGCAATATTGAGGCTTTAATGGCTAGCAACGACATTTCATCTCTCACTAGTAGTAAGCAAATTTCAGTTGTTTCATCTGTATCATGTTCTCTCTATAGATGTTTTGATGGGTAAAGTGATACGAGATTATAGGTCTGGAGTTAGGTTTAATGGGTTTTCAAATTGAGTGAGTCGAATTTTATTTAAGTAGATTGGGTAAAATATTAAATAGGAAGTAAAATTTTAATTATATTATAAATATATCCATGTAGAAGCCATGTAAGTGCCACCATATGATAATAAAAGTGGTGAATTAACTGACCAAGGGTATTATGTGCCCAAAGTTAGATGACAAGGAAAAATATATCAAAAAAATATGAATAAGTAATATAATTTTTTCTAAGAGTATAAGGGCAAATATGACCCTTTTTAGTTTTTTCTAATCTGTTTCAGATTCTATTTTCTTTATTGGTTTTAAGTTTCTAGTTAATAAAATACTCTTTAAACTTTATTGTTTCTTATCAAGTTCTTCAAAGTTATTGTTCTAAGTATCTTAGGAATACAAAATGAACAACAATCTTAAAGAAATTATATTACTTTTGGTATTTTTTGTATTTTACTGATTGAGAATCGGAAAACGGATGATGAAACTTGCAGATTATTACAATACTTCTCCAAAATTTGGTTAAAAGTGGTATAGAGACATACAACTAAATGTACAAGACTGAGCATAAAATTTATGATTAGAAGGCAGTATGCGCAATGTTCATTAGCCATTGAGGGATATTCATGTGATTTTAATCATCCCCAAGTTCCAACATGTTCCTTTAAAAGTGTTTCTTTAGTCGTGCCTACTTTTCCAACTTCTTTGATTTGACAAAAAAGAATTTTCACCACAAAAACTACCATTCCATCCTTTTCTTCTGCAGGTGAGAGGAATTTCTTCTAGTTTCAATCATGTGTCTTGAGCAACAGGTGTTCATATAGAATGTTGCTTGCTTCCTCTCCCTTTTCCTACAAATTCAAAGGTTAGATTTAGGAACCCAGACTAGCTTGGGTCCTTTGTACTGATAAAAGGGATGAATGAGATCTCTATTGATCCATATTGGTAAAACATTTTTAAATTTTTTCTTTTTCCCCAACCTGTTCCTTTGACGTGATTCCTTTTTTTTAACAAGGTTGATTTTTCTATATGAGGTAGCTTTGAAGTTTTTATTCATGTGAGTTATATAACTATTGGGCAGGTACCCCTTGAGTGACCAATACTACCACAATGTGTGCACAAATAAGAGGTTTTCTTAGAGACTTCTCTAACCAAACCTATTCTAGCTTTAGTGTTATGTGTTCTATTATTGAGCTGAGTCACAATCATTGAGGACTGAGTCCATTTGTTTGCCCTCTCAAGCTCATACTTAGTTCTAGACAGGTCAAGATTTATTCTTCTAGATTTCTCCCTTTCAGAAAATAGTTCATCTTTTAACCTCTTTAGATCTTGGTCACATCTGATTTGGTCACCACTATTTATTTTCTTTTCCATTTCTAGTAACACTTTGTTTCAAAATTTCAAATTTGAGAGCCAAAGTGCAAGAATCAAGTTGTTGTACCTGTTCCTTTAGGAATTGATTTTCTACAGGAATCAAGTTGTTATACCTGTTCCTTTAGGAATTGATTTTCTTTCTTGAGATCAGAATTAATTTTTTCAAGATCAATATATTCAAATTTTAAACTGGTCAAGAAAGTCAATAACCGATCTCTATTTTCGTTCAACTCTTGAAAATTATCTATGAGAGTTAGAATAAGGGAAGATAATTTTTTCTTTGAAAAACATTTTAGCTTATTTTTAAGGTCAAGAAGATTTACCTCTCTTTTCTCAATGTCCGATTCAGAGTATGGTTCAAAGTCCTCCATGGTCATCAAAGCAACATCTTCTGTATCATCTTCAATTGAGGTGTCTGAACCTGTTCCCCAAGCAGCATACATAGCAATGTCAGATTTTTTTTCTTTGCTCGGAGGCAATTTTTTCTCATAGTTTCCACTTTTCTTGAGGATCTTTCTAAGTTTTTTGTTGATCACGGCTATGTCCTCATCATCCAGATCAGATTCATCACTCTTAGTCTCCTTGAAAGAAAAAATCATATCTTTGCTTCGTTTACTCATTTTTGTGTTATCAACATTCATCTCATAAGTCTTTAGATTTCCTACAAGTTCATCCAAGCTCATGGTTGTCAAATCCTTTGCTTCTTTGATTGCAGTGATCTTGATCTCCCATGACTTAGGTAGAGTCCTCAGCACTTATCCACCTATTCCTTAGTAGTATATATTTTTCCCAAAGACACCAGCTCATTCACAATAGTAGTGAATCTAGTAATCATATCTTGAAGTGATTCACCACTCTCCATATTAAGTGGTTCATATTCAGATGATAGGCTAGTAATTCTAAATTTTCTTACTTGGGGAGTTCCTTAATGTGCATTGACTAGTGTGTCCCAAATTTGTTTCGCTGTAGTACAACTAGAGATACGATTGAACTCGTCAGGTCCAAGTCCACATAAAAGGATGCACTTAGCTTTAGCATTCTTTGCAAGCATTCTATAATCAGCTTCTCCATATTTAGCCTTGGGCTTTGGAATGACTTTCCCTTCATCATCCTTCATCATAGGAATACGAGGACCATCAGTAGCTCTCATCCATAATTCATAGTCATGGACTTGTATAAAATCCTCCATTGTCGCCTTCCACCATGCGTAGTAATATCCAGTGAATAGTGGTGGTATGTTAATGCGTTGACCTTCACTGTGTCCAAGAGGAGGTGCAGAATTCATAGTAATCTTATCTTGAGTTATTAGACTCTACAAAGATAGCCTGCTCTGATACCAATTGTTGGAATTATGACCCTCTTTATTCTGTAAAGGAACACGTACTAACTACTTGTTCTTTACTGTTTGTGAGTTCTAGTAAATAATTTCGTAAAATAATAATTAGTTCACAACTTTGTATTATTTATCTCAACTCCAAACAGCACAAAAATTACACACCTAGGTAATCTAAGGAATAATAAACTCTAATTCCTAGCTACCCAAGACAAAAAACCCCAGGTTTAAGTCTCCTGCCGTCCGTCAAGTATCTCAAACTTGTTAGACGAATCCTACACACACTTGATTGTAATCAAAACTCTTAACTACAATCTTACAACTTTTTTCTCACAAACTCGCAACACTCCCCAAGTAAATCTCAAAACTCTCTCAAACTCTTGATCGTGTTTTGATCTTCTCTCTATGTAAGTGCGCAAACTTCTTCGAAGAAGTTATTGCCCTATTTATAGATTAAACCTCCTCAAAGTCTTGTTCAACTCGAACTTGACTTTGCTGCATCCTCAACTCCTTGTTCAACTCAAACTTGTCTTCAATTTTCTTTCTTGACTTCACTTTGATTTATTTCCTTCTTGAACTCTTTATTTACGCCCCTTATTTCCTTCTTTGATCATGCTTCCTACTTCTCTTAGGATTTATACCTATGTTTACACTTTGACTTATTATGTGCTCCCTTTTCCTTGTAGGACTCCTTTATAAAAAGGAAACTTTTTGTACTGGTTGCTTGTCGAAAAAGTAATCCCTCCATTGCTTTATAACTTCTAATTCACGTGGTTGACGTTCTCCTTATCCCAGTCGGATTCGATCTGAAAGGAACATGTCACGCAATTGGTTCCTTTCATCTGTTCCTCTATGTATATAAGATCATTAATTGCACATGTTGGATTAATATTGATGGCCTACTATATATTTACAAATACATAATAAATTATTTAAACCATCAAATACACCTTGAACTAACCATCCATTTACCAGAAAAAAATTAATGCTTAACCAAAATAATTTATAAAATTCGTTTTATATTTGTTGTTAATTTTTTTTTGGGTTATATGAATAATACCATCATACACAAATCATACTCAATTTTCAACTTAAACAATTATACAAAAAATAATTCAAGTTTTTTTCCTGATCAACATACGAATTAAGATTCAAAATAATTATACAACATACGATTTACATAAAATCTCAACAAAAAAACTTTAAAATAGTGTTTTCAGACATTTAAACGATTTTTTAAATTTAAAAATTGAGTAATACATTCGTCGTTTCAATGCTTGAAACTATAAAAACTTGTAAAATTGATCTACAAAAAACTCGATACTAATTTAAAAACCTCATACGTACCTATTACATTCCATTTTCCGTTGTGCTGAATTAAAATTGACACATAGTTTCTTTCAGCCATTGAAACGAGTTTAACAGGAGATAGACAATTTGTTTTTGGTTTAAATACATTCTTTTGAGGTTATGAGAGAGAGGAATTAACTAATGAATGAGATATTTGTGGAAGGTAAATAACAGAACGGAGAAAATTAAGCAATTAAAACCCAATACCAATCATGTGTTATCTTTTATTTATATATACTGTTTTTTCCTTCTTTTGTTTTCAGTTTTGTAAAGATTCTATTGCTATGTTGATGAAATGTTAAATTACTATTATATAGGAGTAATTTAGATGCCTAAATGGTATAGTTATGTTTTTTTACCCTTAGTCCAATTATATTAGACATCTTATTTAAAATATTTTCTTAAATTTAGTACAGTCCAAATTAATTTATGGATAAATCTAATAGAATTTGGAAACTTGCATAGTTACTTACACAACAAAGTAACCAAAATTTTAATATTGCATATATTTCTTAAAATAGTCAACCAACCTGAGCAATTAACATCCTTATTCTAGAAACTAAAATAGGACTTTTTAAGTTAAATTGCCTTATAAATCAGCCTAAGTAAAAAATTCTTATCCAATATAGCTCAATTATTGTTTATTACACAAACTATTTTTTCTCCTTTTTTCGTTGATGAAGTACATTCGGTCATTCCTTACCCATTTTGACGATTTGTCCATGTGCCCACTTTTTGGTTATTTACAAATAATTCTAGCTTTAATTGTGGACACTAACTAATCGATGAAAGAGATTTATCGGTTTAAAATTTGATCTGTTGCAGATGTGAATTATTTTTGAGTAAATAATATATTAAATGACTCAAAATATTGAGAGAAGCTCATATTTAAAACTTGGGATTGCTTAGAGGATATTTGAGTTGATCGGGATTAAAAAAATCAGCTTGTGTAGGAAAGATGAACAATTGAAATTTATAAATATTGTATAAACAGCGTACATGGATGTATATACATTTTTCATACATAGTTATATATCATATATATCCGATTATACATTATTTGTACACTATCGATACATTCCATCCTAATGGGTAGAAGTACAAGTAATAATGCAGAGGCGGCAGTGGCATTATTTTTTTTTGCCTTAAGTGGTGCATTGACAATGGCTTCAACATGATCATTTGTGAAACTGATTCTCTGGTAGTATATAATTCTTTATATGGGATCAGGACAGTTCCTTGGAGAATTGAAGATACTATTAAGGGAATGAGAAGATTAGTTACTAACTATGATATCATTATCCGACATTGCTTTAGAGAAGCTAACAAAGTTGCTGATTAATTGGCTACTATTAGTCTGTACAATACTTTTGCTGAACTTCCTAAGAAAGTTCGAGGCTTGTTAAATATGTATAGCTGATAGCTACCTTCATTCAGAGTCAAGAAGAAGAGACCAAGTATGCTCACTCATGAGCCTCCTTATATTTTCAGTTTTATTGTCACTTTTATTTATTATTTACGCACTCCCTTTAAAATAGGCAGGTGTCTTACGCCTGCAAATTCGAGGGGACCAATTTTTAAAAGTTATAATAGGCTATGTTTTTAAAAAAAAAAAGAAATAACATTGAGTACCAATTTTTTTGGTTTGCTTATTGACTACTATTTGTAGAAAAAATAAAGTTTTCATATAAAAAGCAAATATTATTAGAAGCTTGACACATCTAGAGTATTATGTCTCAAGAAAGATTAAATAAATTTACTATATTATCAATTGAAAAGGAATTATTACAAAAAAATTGATTACGAAAAAATTATTAATTTTAATCTCAAAAATCAAGAAGAAAACACTTGAAAAGATAGAAAGAAATTGATTGAGAGAAAATTCTCTTTTCTGTATGTTTGACATCACTGTACAGATGCGTATATATACAACTCACGAAATACGTGAACAACAAACTCCGTAAAGATAATGAAGAACGTGACTGACCAACTATGAAATGTGTCCTACATTATCTAACAAACTAAGTGTCCTACTTTGTTTAAAAAACTAAAAGATAATTGCAAGGAATAAAATGAATATATATGAATAAATCGGCTAATTGGGACGAAGATGGAGTGAATGAGAGTGAAATTAAATCAACAAGAAATTGTTGTCGGACGAAATGGCAATCAAGCTCCACATGCTTGGTTCGCTCATGAAAAATGGGATTCTTGGCAATATGTATAGCAGCTTCACTATCCAAGTGAAGAGGAACTGGCAAAGCTATAGGAATCGAAAGATCAGTGAATAATCGTACCAACCAAGTCAACTCGGCAACAACTCTCCTCATGGACCGATACTCAGCTTCAGCAAAGCTGAGAGAGATAGAAGTCTGTTTCTTTAACTTCCAGGAGATAGGAGAAGCACCAAGAGCTATGTAAAATCCACTTACAGACTTTCGTGAATTGGGGCAAGCCTCCCAATCCGAATCACAGAAAGCTATCAATTCAAAGGATGCTGATGAAGACATGAATAATCCCAGACCAGGATCCTTCAATAAGTAGCAAAGGACACGAAGAGCAACATTCAAATGAGAGGCCCTTGGATCTTGCATATATTGGCTCAAATGTTGTACTGTAAAGGTAAGATCTGGGCGAGTATGTGTGAGATAATTTAACTTTCCGAGTAGATAGCGATACAAAGTTGGGTCTTTGATTAGATCACCCGAATTAGCAAGCAATTTTGATGTGGGATCAAGAGGGGAAGATACTGCAATAAGGCCGAGAATATCAAATTTTGTCAGTAAATCCAAAGTGAACTTGCATTGACTGAGAATTAAACCCCGATGCTCGCGAAGTACCTCCATACCAAGGAAATAGTGCAAGTTTCCAAAGTCTTTAATGTTGAACTCATGAGACCTATCAATCAAATAGGTTGTTTTGTATTTGCGAACTTTGGAAGGAAACCTATTAATCAAATAGGTTGTTGTTAAAAGACAATCACCCCAAAACTTAATAGGTAAATGCGATTGAAAAATAAGCGCTCTAGACGTTTCTAATAGATGCCTGTGTTTCCTTTCTACAACTCCATTTTGTTGTGGAGTGGAAACACAAGTTGTTTGATGAATGATTCCTTGAGATGACAAAAATTCAAATTCACTACAACAAATTCGATTATCAGGGACGAATAATTTCGTCATTTATAAATCAAATTTCGTCACTTAAAATCTTGTGTGACGAAAAAAAATTCGTCAATCAGTCGTCACTAAACGTGCGTCGCTAAAAGTATACAAAGACGATTTAGTGCTTCGTCACTAAAAGTATTATATTAACTACAAAAATAAAAATCGTCTCCAAATGCATTAATATTTGTGACAAATTTATTTGTCATAAAAAGTATAATTTTTTTGTAGTTAATATTATGTTTTGTCACTAAAAATGTTATTACTATCGACAAAATTATGTCGTCACTAATTATTTAGTTCAATTAGTGACGACATTAATTGTCTCTAAAGTTATATGTATTTCGTAGTTGAACAAATGTAGTTTCGTCACTAATGACTACTTTTTATATAAAAAAAATATTTTGTCCTTAAATGTATAAATTAAGGACAAATTTATTGTTATAAAAAAACTTAATAATTTTGTGGTTAAATCTATCATTTTGTCACTAAAAGTATTATTTTTACTGACAATATATATTGTCATTATAAATTATCACGATCAGTGATAATTACAATTGTCACAACATAAAAAAATAATTTGTATTCAACAAAAAAGATGTACTAGGACAATACATTTTTTGTCACTAAATTTAGTCAACTTGTAATGAACTAATTTATTTCGTGACGAAAACATTTATCTTGAAAAGTTTAATATAGTCGCTGCTAAAAATTACTTTTGATGGTAAATTTTTTTGTCACTAATTAAAAATAAATAATGACATTAAATTATTTTGTATTGGTATTATTTATTAAATTAGAGTTGCATAAATTAAAAATTAAACAATAATACATGCTAGATAATAATAAAATTCAGCCATGATCATATAATTAAAAACAACGAAAATTATATTGAGATAATATCTCATTATAAACTCCTTAAATAAAAGTAGCATATGTCCAATAACAAGAAAATCTAACTGAAATATACTAAATATTATCCGAAACTTAGACAAATAATTAAAAGTTCCTTCCAAAGTAGCAACAATGTGGTGACACATAGCTTGCAATTGATTTTGATTCAATTCTCCCCTTTTATACCTGTGAAAAAAGAAAATAAAACAAAATTAAGATTTAATTTAAAGTATGTATGCTAAGTTTAAAAGTAAAATATACAACACAATTTGTCTTTCATATGTTGTAATGCGCAGTTTTATAAGATTATTGGATAGATGGTCCCTGGTATTAGAATTCAATTTCTTCCATCTGGGAAGAGTTCTATTCAGTCTCATTTTCAGATACGACAACTACTTTTCTGCTAGGACCAATATGATTGATTGTAAACTATAATAAGTAATAATAATAATAGGATTTATGCTCGTGAGGTGGGGGTTGATGTTTACTTTTGATTCATTAGTTTATCCAAATGGACTTCATTTTGTTTTAGTTAACAATTAGTACAAGTGAGGCTTTGCCCTCATGGTTTATCCTACTTACCAAGCACAGTAGTTCTATTATGATATAAGCAATCAAATTTTTTTGCATTCTTTGTACCAAGTTACTCAGCCCTATATATGTTCGTGCAAAGCATTTGCTTCAATAAAATTTCCTATTTTAGTCTAAGACTAAGACCCAACCTCTTTACAAACTATATGAAGTATTTAAGCAACTAAACTCATTATTTAATCTCTTGCTCAGTTAAGTTACTAAGTAAATCTGCTTTTAACTACTTGTAATTCAACAGTAAAAAGAATCACCTTCTATCATGCATAACTAGAAAGCATCTGTAGATAGCAGCTGGTACTGGAGGAAGATTCACACCATGAAAGAAAAAATGTGACGTTGGTATATGCAAGTAGGTACAGGCTGACTAAGGGAGGTGAATACTCAATCACAAGGAGCTATATTGATATTAGAGGGCACCACAACAATTCACATATTGCTGAATGCATTTGGAGTGCAGTGGCTCAACTTAAACATAGATTTATTCTATGCATTTCCACCTAACTGTTTCAGTTATGCTCAGTAGTTGAAAATAGATTAGACCAATCATGTTTATGCCTCGTCTTCTGGCTACTGGGCCATCTTTGAGTATCTATCTGGTACCAATAACCATCTCAATTGCCTATTGAGGGATGGGCAATGTGAGGATAACTTGATTTTTGATATATTATAAGTGAACCCATCTAATCTTAGTCGATCATGCTTGTTGGCATAGTCCCAACATTTTGTAGCAATTGCACCCTTATTCCACAATGTTAGGCTAGTAAAATTGAGTAAACCACACACCTTTAGGTTATCATACCCAATGACTTCAGTACATAGGTCTGTTTCCTGCTCTTAGATTAAGTGTAGGTTTCCTTCTCATTAACAATTTATCTATTACTGGTAGTACAAAGTATACGAAACCCACAAGACTCATGTAGAAATCTATAATTTCTCTTTGTATGTCTCCAGGTGTGGTGAGCTTTGTTCCTGATAGCGACCTACTTTCAGATATTTGTTTTCTCTAGGTCCTTTACTTCATAACAACAGAGAAATAATTGGTCTTGGAATCTCCAAAGCTTAATCCAGCTTGCTGTAGATTTTTACTTCAATATGTTCTGACCACTTCTCTAGATTCTGGAGGAGGGTCTTTTCTACATTGATCATCCCATCACTACATTGCCTAGTCAGCTGTGCTTGGATTACCTTCATTTCTGTCCTAGCATTGTCAATTTGTTGCCTCACATTCCTATCCTCCCATGAAAGTGAAACCAAGTGGTAACTTAGATTTTGGCTTTGCATCATTCTGTAACATCATGCATTTCCACCTTACCGTTTTAGTTATGTTCAGTAGTTGAAAATAGATTAGACCAATAATGCGTATGCCTCGTCTTCTGGCTACTGGGCCATCTTTGAGTATCTTTCCGGTACCAATAATTTGTTTGACCATCTCAATTGCCTACTTAGGGATGGGCATTGTGAGGATAACTTGATTTTTGATATAGTATGAGTAAACCCATCTAATCTTAGTCGATCATGCTTGTTGGCATAGTCCCAAAACTTTGTAGCAATGCACCCTTATTCCACAATGTTAGGCTAGTAAGATTCAGTAAACCAAACTAATCTAGTGTTGGGCTGTCTAATTCTTGAGTCTCTTTGTGGTTTGGCCCCCGGCCCAACAGTTCGGCCCCCGGCCCAACAGTTCGGCCAACCTCTGGACCATACGCGTTCACAACAATATTCCACGCCTAAAAAAGAACCTTGTCCTCAAGGTTCGAGTAATGCATAAATTGTAGTAGTATCTGCTCAGTATTGTTAATAGCAAGTAAGCAATTCATAGCAACTTTTTCGCATCTATTTTCAATCATAATAATATAGAAATGAGAATCATCATCTTCCACCGATAAGAGCAATATAGATATATGTGAATTTGCACCCAGAATAATTTGCACCAGACGTGATCGACCAAGCCTATCCATAACGATCACTTAGTATGCATTTTCATCTTCGTACTTAGACTCTTCTATTAAGTTGAGACATTGTAGTCCATTTTCAAGCTCTAAGAGATATGCTTCCACCTTTTTCTTCCATCCTTCAATATTAGTAGTAGATAAACTAGGTTGATGCCATTTTAGTATGGCTGAACTAGGAATTTCCAACCAGAAACAAATCAGCATTAACTTATTGCATATCATGTACATGTCGCAAGTGATCTTGTCTACATACTGGTTGATGTACATCAGCCAACACATTACACATCACTATAATTAGATAAGCATTTCCAAAGTAGTACCTAGAATCCAATAAAACCATTTGTACCTCAAAAGGAACTAACAACGTGTTTACAAGAATGACGAAGTTGTTTAAAGATACATCAGTGTTAACTTGCTCATTATTGTTATGCATTAGATACAGATGACATCCTTTTCCTTTTTAAGTTAATAAGACTGAAACAACTTCATTTGAATCATATTGCCCAGTATCGAACCACTTACACAGGTGCAAGTAATTTTTCAATTTCTTAGATATTGTTTGACCCTTAAAATCAACCAATGACTTCAGTACATAGGTCAGTTTCCTACAATAGGCATCAACAACTTTCATAATGCTTGTTGGTAGGATATAGAGATGCACCCAATGACTTAAGTACATAGGTCAGTTTCCTACTCTTAGATTAAGTGTAGGTTTCCTTCTCATAACCAATTTGTCTATTACTGGTAATACAACGTATACTAAAACCACAAGACTCATGTAGAAATCTATAATTTCTCTTTGTATTTCTCCAGGTGTGGTGAGATTTGTTCTTGATAACGACCTACTTTCAGATATTTGTTTTCTCTAGGTCCTTTCCTTAATAACTACAGAGAAAATACTTGGTGTTGGAATCTCCAAGCTTAATTCATCTTGTTGTAGATTTTTACTTCAATCTGTTCTGACCACTTCTCTAGATTCTGGAGGAGGATCTTTTCTGCATTGATCATCACATCACTACATTGCCTAGTCAGTTGTGATTGGATTACCTTCAATTCTGTTCTAGCATTGTCAATTGGTTGCCTCACATTCCTTAATTCTATGTTATTCAACCTTTTGAGTAGTGACTTGAGTTCTCTCAGCTTAAGTCATACATTCTTCATACTCCATTGGTCTCTTTGTTGTCTCTACAAATAATTGACTATAGGGAAAAGTTATTCATGATCAACTTAAACATTGAACAATCTGAACAGTCTTGTAAATCTGGGGTGCTGCGAGTAATTTAAGAACCATGGGGTGGTGGTGATGAGAGATCATTGGAAATTCAATCCTCCTTAGCAATGAGTGAGCTCATTAGTAAATTTTTATTGATTTTATTACCGAATTGTTAATTGAGTTATGCTTATATGAAACAAACAAGACTGATTATTGTTACCATTTCTGAAAATGGTGTTTATTTCATTATATTTTATTATTATTATAAAAATATGTAGTTAATTGTCATTACTGATTGAGCTAGCAACTCACTCTCTGCTATATTTTATTACAGAGATCACAAGTGACGTCGATGATGCTTTCTTTAGCTAGAGTGCACGAGTTGACAAATTTTTGGTTATCGGAAATTGCTTTGTGCAGGCAAGAAGATATTTATTTGATATCGTTCTTTTCTATTTAACTCTTAAAGTCGCTTCATTAGTCAATTCACTATTGTCATATGTATTCTTTTGTCATTATCGACTTGTGACTAGTATTAGACTTCTTTTCGTATTTTGAGATGAATTTAGTATTATTACATTTTGAATAGAATGTTGATGATTATTATGACTTGTTTTTGGCGATATTGGTCGGATATGTTATTGATTTCTAAGACAGGAATATTTTTAGACAAGCCCAAAAATATGGGAAGCTTTGCCCAATTTTATATAAATTATTGTTATGGCTTGCATTGAATCTTACTCCTTAGTATCGGTTACGGTTCTAAATTTGATAGTCACACAAGTAATTTAGCTAGTGAATGCATATCACTATGGACACAAGAAGATCATTCGCAACTAGTAATCTTATTGAAATTATTAAAGTTTCTTCTAATTTAATTAGATATTACAATAATGTAATTCCGCTTAAACATATTAGAATGATTGAACTGAATGTTGTGTTTAAATTTAGTTTGTAAGGCTAATGATACTACTTTATAATGATATACTTGTGTTGTTACAACATGTTAATATTTTTTATTGGTAATACGTATTTTTTGGTTTGATTATAAAGTCTACATGTTAATTAGTAGAAAATATCTTAAACTTTAATATTTTCCACATATGTAGTAAAAGAAATATACTAACGAATTGCAGAGAGTTTGATCGCAATTTTTTTTTTTATGATTTAATAATAATAATTGTAACTTTTGTTGCAGAGGTTTTGACTATTGGTATTTTTGAAAAGTAATTTTTTTTTAATTGATTTAGTCATCGATTCGTTGGGATTAAATTAATTACTGTAAATTAACTATAGTGGTTTATTGCTCACTACAAATTTGTAATATCTTTTTTTTTAGTGCATGATGAAAATTTGTGTTCTCTATCGTATTTTATTGTAATACAACTTAGAAGTGAGCATCTAACTTTTGTTAGCTATAATCGCTCCAATGAATTTTACATTTGTATGAGTGTTTGAAAATTTGTCGAAACTCTTGATAGTTTTGGAAGCTTTGTTTGTAATTTTTTTATTCAGACTATCTTAATGGTGTTTAGACCATATTTTTTATTATGTGATGTAGTCTATATTGTTTGTCTAGAGTATGGTCTAATAAATAATTTCTCTAATTTTTTTGTTTAGTTAAAAATGTGTTTATAATTAGTGATTATATAATTAAAACCAAGATTTTTTTTGTAGCCAATAATTGCCCCATTCAACTATGAAATTTAGGTCATAGCCATTCAAACATATATAAAAAAAATTTGACAAACATTCATTGTGACTAAATTGTAAGTAAATAGAGACAAAAATACAAGTGTCACTAATTGTTTGAACTATTATTGATGAAAACTAATGTCACAATTGAATACAAAAAATTGTAGTTAAAGTATACCATGATTAACTACAAATTATGCTTTGTTTCTACTCTATCAGTATATTTTTTTGCGACAAATTTTATCATATAAAAAATTTAATAATTTTTAGGACAAAAAATGATTCGTCACTAATGTGTCAATATATTTTGTGCTACAAAAGTTTTTTGTATCCAAAAATTAGCTAATTTTAGGACAAAAATGATTCGTCACTAATGCATCAATATATTTTTGCAACAAAAAAATTTCGTATTCAAAATTTAATTGATTTTAGGACAAAAATGATTTGTCACTAATGTATAAATATATATATTTTTGTTGACAAAATTTTTTTGTATTCAAAATTTAATTAATTTTTAGGATAAAAATGATGCATCACTAATGCATCAAGATATTTTTGTGACAAAAGTTTTTCTTATTCAAAATTTAACATATTTTAGGACAAAAATGGTTTAGCACTAATGTATCAATGTATGTTTTTGTGACAAAAAAGTTTTGTATCCAAAATTTAACAAAATTTAGGACAAAAAATAATTTGTCACTAATGAATCAGTATATTTTTGAGACAAAAGATTTTCGTATTCAAAATTTTACTCAGTTTAGGACAAAAATGATTTGTCACTAATGTATCAATATATTTTTTTGTGAAAAAAGTTTTTTGTATCTAAAATTTAATTATATTTTGGACAAAAAATGGTTCGTCGCTAATTGGAAACATCATTCGTGACAAAAATAATGTGTCACTGAGAACTCTAAATTCGTGGCTAATAGTATTCAATATTTGGCGCCAATCCTTTTTTTGGTGGGAAACTTTAAAAGACGAAACGTTTGCAACGATTTTCTACATTTTGTCACTAAAAGTATGTTTTCATGTATTTAAGCACGAAATATAATTTTTGTCACTAAAAGTAAATAATTAGTAACGAATTTCATGTCGTAGCTAATAATTTTGTAGCTATATATCACTTTTGTTGTAGTGGTATGATATCTCTTGTGGTTAGATGAATGTATCTGTTGACATCCAATTTTGACCATCCACAATATAAATTAATCACCGAACTTCTTAAAATTCCTAACAGTTTGAAATAATTGACTTCATAAATTTTAAATACTTTTCAAGTCATTTTAAGTAATTTTGTCATTTTTATTAGTTTTAAATTTAAAAAAAATTATATGTATATATATATATTCTATATAATTTTGTATATATTTATTATATTAGTATTTGGAAATTGTCTCAAAAGACATTTGTTTCACCTAAATAGTCGGTTAAGTAATTAGCTAATTATTGGTTTATAATTAAATTAATTATTTTACCATCGAATTAATTATTTTATGTCGTTAAGATTAAGAAGCTCGTTAATTAATTTATGAAAATTTATCTTGTTGCAATTTTTAGCCAATTGCTTATCCTATCCTTAACCTACTAAAAGATAAAATTTTGGGCCTTTTTTATCTCTTTTCAGCAGCCCACATTCCATTCAAAATAGCCCAAAACTTATTCCCACCCCAATAATACCATATCAGCCCAACACCTCAACAACAATCCAATTCACAACCCAAATGAACCCAACAACCGACCCAACCAATTAATTCCGGCCCACACAACAGTAAAACTGACCCAGTCCAGCTCATATAACCCGACCCAACACCACTAACCCAATACATATACATACAACAGCCGACCCCATCCCCTTTCCCTTCCAAGTTCCAAAGCGTACAGCAGTGTGCATACAATTCCAGACGACCCCTGCGTCCTCTTTCTTCTTCTTCACGCGAAAATCCCAGCAAATCCGGCGTGAAATCCGCGAAATCACCCATACCCTGCAGCAGTCGTCCCATCCCCCTTTTTGCCATTTCATCCCTTCCATTGTTGACTTGAAAAAAAAAGCAAAGAATTCGAATTTCAAAATTAAAATTTTCAATTCGTTTTCCCCCTCAAATCAACCTTTTTCCTCATCTATTTAAGATCGTTTTTTTTTTCAATTGAAAGGGATAGAGGAAGAGAAATTTTTTTTTACAGAAAGGCACAACTAGGGGAATTTTTGGAGTTTGAGTTTTCGGCAAATAGGTTTTACACTTTAGAATTTCCCATTTTAGTCCTTTGATTCTAAATTCCGAAAAGGTGGTTGCTCTAATTCTGCCCAGAATTCTTGCTATTATTAGTATTTGAATCTTGTGGTAGAAGAATCACTGTTCTAAGCTCGTTCGTCCCAGCTCGTTGTCCACGAAAAGGTAAAATTTCTTCCAATCTCGATTTACTTCAGTTTAACGTGCTGCTCATTCTCGCAAGATGAATTTAGTTGTAATTATTCTCTTTATCGGTATCCATTCGGTTGTTCTGTTAGTCTAATAACTTGTGTCATGTTTACTGTTTTAGATAGTTATGAACATTTCTGTTGTTCTCATCCCTATTATGAATTCCAAGTATCTTGATTTGTATTCATCTCTTAGGTTGCCACTGTTTTAGTTTAGAGTTTCGATTGTTGTCGCTTTCTGCTCTTGCTACTAGGTGTATCTTTTCTTTTTATTTCTTTTAATTGAGAGTACGTGAATGAATGTTTGTCTTGGAACACCATTTGAAACTTTGTTTGAGTTCATGTCTCTTATCTCTAGAGTTGGTCCTTGTTTGCCTTTTAATCTGGTTTACTCTAAATATGTCAAAAAGAAAACTTCTATACTAGCTTCGAGTGTGAATGTAAAGTTAAATATTTTATTGCATAATTTCATCAGGTGGTTTGGTTTTATTTCTTTGCATTGCCTATGATAGAAATAGTATTGTCACCTCTTATTTTTCTTTTCTTCATTTCAATTCCGAATATAGTTGTACCATCAGATTGTTGTTCGTTAATGAATTAAAGCTTCAGATTTTTGTGTGCTTTATCTTGAATGGAGTGGATGTAGTAATCTGACCAGCTTAATAGCTCTGTATGTGTTTAGATTAAATATTTAAGCTATATTTTCTCTAGTGTGTTGAAACAAAAAGTTTTTTGCAGTGATGTTATTATAGTAAACTCATGCTTGCATTGTTCCAAATGTATAATAGTGTGTAAAGTTTGTTTGTCTTTTTCTGGGCATAACTTCAGTAAGCAGGTGATTCATTTGATTGTTCCATTATTTTATAACTCCATGTCATTTCTTCGAGGCAATCCCACCTTGTTCAAGTCACTGGGAAGCTGATATACATGTGGGAGGAGTTAATATATCAGCCAATATACATATTGTATACAGCAGTATACACTTATTATACAGCAGATACAGGTCAAAAACGCAAAAAATACAAGGCTAAGGTGAAATATAAGTGTTCGGAAGTAATTTCAAAAAAAAAATATAAGTGTTCGGAAGCAACAGATACATGAAAAGAGCTCGTACACACGCTGATATACACTGATATACATCA
Organism: Solanum gracilifrons; assembly: GCA_029582605.1. Taxonomy (NCBI): domain Eukaryota; kingdom Viridiplantae; phylum Streptophyta; class Magnoliopsida; order Solanales; family Solanaceae; genus Solanum; species Solanum gracilifrons. The sequence continues at coordinate 17,813 of JAJOOH010004940.1, forward strand.
GCTGTATACCAAAAACGGGTTTGGGCTAAACCAAAAAAAAATACCAACGAAATTGGCCCAAAAGGGGGCCTGAATTCAATTTCTCCCTTACTCTTTAATTATTTAATTGTGATTATTTATTGTTTGTTGTTTAACTCTAACTTTAAAATTTTTAATTAACTTAGTTGAATTCCCCAAAAGACGAACTATTTATCTGAGTTGTTTTGTTTCTAACGAAATTTATTTTATCAACTCTTGTATTTTCATTTATAATCTTTAGTCAAAACTTTTTTTTTTAGTTTAAAATAGTTTTTCATAAACCAAAAAATGACTCAAATAAAAAACCAACTACTTTAGTTTCGTTAAAATTCTTATTACCTGTCTCTAATTCAAATATTTCAATTAAGGTCCCATTTTTCTTAAAAAATAAATCGCTCTTTGTTTAACTACTTTTTCAAAGTTAATCTAATAGTGTAAATTATTATCATAAATACTATCAGAACTTATGCACTAAACATGCACCTTCATGACTACTCAATTAAGATGAAAAAGAAATAAATTAAAATGCAAAATGACTTATTTAGAAATTAAATTAATTTTAGAACATATACTCAATGACTGAAACCAAGGAATCATTAGAACTCAGCCAGGAAGTTTTATATGTTTTTTTATATGATTTTAATTGACATATTGACTAATGAATAAATACTTCTACAACCCAATTGAAAACTAAAATAAAATAAAATTGGTTTGATAAATATGATAAATCAATATTTGATTTGAGAAGGTTTGCATTGGAGCCGTAACTATTTTTTCATCTTTATAATTCAAAAATCTCAAACGATATTTTTATAATCTTTAATGTAAAAATTGCTGACACAAATTCAAATATAATCAGACCTATATAAATATTTTTAAAAAATGATGTTGAGTACATGTGGTACTCTTTCTGACTCCTATTAATGAAGGACAAGGTTCTGCAAGATTTTGAATTAAGCATATATCTTTCATTTATTATAGCACATGGTTTTGGTATCCAGGAGTTCTATATTAACGTAATTTATTGAATGAAAAATGTACCGCAAAAACCTAAAAATAATACAATCAAACTCTTTTTATTTCGTTGGATATCCGTAATTAAGTTTGATTATTTTGAATTGCAGCGTATAAGTTTCTATTCGCAGTGAAGTACTTCCTATTAAAAAAGTTGTATTCAAGACTAGAATTTTAAAAAAAAAATATCAAAAAGAAATATTGCACCATATTTTTTTAGTGATCTATACAATCGATTTGTATCTTTGACATTCTAGATCCATTTTTTTAAAAACCTACGTTCAATATATACACCAATTTACATTTAAGTGAGAGAACAAGATAAAATATACATTGATTTTAATTATTATTAAGTGACAAAAGTACAAAAAGAAAACACGTGCCAAATTATCTTTAATTTGATGCGAACATATAAGATAAATTATTCTTATCTTTTCTGAAAGGTATAATGTTGGAAAGTCTTGTGTTTCAGTAGCATCTTTTTTAGGACATATGTTTTGAACATACTAAAAATAAAATATGCTCCATTAATCAGGACAAATCGAGTAAGATATTTGGAATTGCTTAAGCAATTGCTATTAAAAAGGCTTGTGAATATACTATTAATAATGAATGAAAAATTGTTGTCAATACGATTCAGAAATGAATATAAAAGAAATAGGAGCGACACCTAAATATTTGAATGCTCTCGATCATATTTGATCATACATTATATAATATTTGAACAAAATAGCTCATAAATTAATTATTTTTCTATTTCTTTATTGAATGAGACCAATAATTTTGAGTGAAGTTTTTCATGAGGTGAATTATACACGAGACCAAGAGTGCATTTGGATTATGTAGACATGTAGTTTCTTAATAAAAAAAAGGGAGTAATATATTTGGAGAATTTCTTGCAAAAAAAATACAAGTAGGAAAAAAAATCAAGAAAAAACAGAGAATATATTAATTGTAGTACATAGAAACAACTTGCATTTATTAATAATAGTAATTTATTTATATATCCGCATACAACTTGCATAAATGACTAATATTTTTGGTTATTGAAAAGTCACCGTCTAATAGCATTACTCTTCTCAAATGTAAAAGGCATTAGTAACTTGAAACTGCTCAATTAGTATTTCTTAATTACACCTTCCTCTTTTATTGGTTTCTTCTCTAAAAATGTAACTGTTGAAAACGCTTATTCTTATTTGACATACAATATATACATCTCATATACAATAATATGCAAAATTGAATCTTGATGTATAATATTATACATCCAATATACAATATTATGTAAAATTAAAATTATAAGATATATATTTATATATCCGCGTACAACTTTTGGGCAATTTTTATTCAATTAAACAACTTCATAAATACGATGTTCTCAAAAACCGACACAATTCATTTGAGGTTTATGCACTTAAATTATTATTTATCATGATTTTCGCTTATAATATTGAGCACTAAATCAATACCCTAAAGTACAAATAGCAAATAACCCTCAAAGGTTATTATATATGAATGTTCGATACACAAGAATTTATAAAAAAAATTCTTTCGTACAAATTATGCGCAAATTACCTAATTAAATGAACAATTTTAGCTTTATTTCTCTTAGAAAATTTGTACATAATCATCCTAGCAATTTTGTAGAACCAAAAAGCACTAACAAATTGCAATCCCAAAGCCATGGCCTGTAAAATCATAAAAACATTATAATGTCACCAATCTATTGTTTTAAATCAGATTTTTGGTTAATTAAGTAAAAGAAATTGTGTATTAGTAAATACATAAATATTTGAATCAATTAAGTTACCTTAATGAGAATTGGATTATCAGCAGAAAGAGTCACATAAGTTAGATATGGCCCCCCTATCATCCTAGCACAACTAAAAATCACTGCAAATAAAACCTGCAAATTAAAACAAATCAACCATAAATTAATAACTTAATTAAACTTTGTTCCCACTAAATTAATATATCATATATGAAGAAAAAAATCTTTAAATTGAAAAGAAAATAAGTAAGTTTATGAGAAGTTATGTTGTTTGGATTTTTCAAAAATGTTAGCGAGTGAGTGTCGAATTTTTCAAAAGTAGTGTATACTTGGAGAACTCGACATGGATACGACATTGAAAGTGAAGAGTTGGAGAAACTTAGTTGAGAAGCTAACATCAGCTGCAAGATTAAAGTCAGTGTCTTTGTATCCAAGCTCTTTGAGAATCTCCCTCATGTGTAAAACTGGACTAGAAATCTCTGTCACACACAATGCTGCTACCATTTCTGAACCACACTGCAAATCACAAACATCTCTTAAAGGTAAGGATTTTGTTAACTCCTTGTATTCAAAACAGTAAAAAAAATAAAAAAAATGAAAGAGAGTTTTTCCAAGCCCATAATTAATTGCTTGTGTGTCCTTAAGTAATTTAATCTCCTAATCAGTGGCGGAGCCACCTTATGTAAAGAGGTAGTGTCATTTAACACCCTTTAATTGAAAAATTATACTATTCCCGGCCAAACGACTAGAGTTCAACTGATCTCACCATGTACTTATCTCATGACTATTGTTATATGATGGGACAAATAATTCCATCTTATGACTATGGTTATATAGTGGAACAAATAATTTAAGACTACCTAATACCTCCTACTAAACATACGATAAAACAATGTTATATTTAATCCTGAGATTATTATATCTTATACCTCACGACTCTAACTCTCAAAGTAGTTAAACATGAAGAAATATTAAAACCATAACTCACCCATTCATAAGCAAGGCCAGCTCCAAGTCCAACAACACTCACCAAATGATGAATTAAGTTATCAATTTTCACTTGCTTGTCAAAAAGACAACAAATAAAATCATAAATAAGGTATGCTACTGACGCTGCCAATGCCCTCATCTGTTCATCAATTTTTTCAACAATCAACATATAATTAGAAGCCAAATTCTTGAGTTAAAATAAAATATATATTTATTTATTTAAAAAAAAAAAAACATACCTGCTTGTGAGAAGATCTTGAAGCCAAAGGACAAAGTGGACAATTCCAATCTTGAACAGAAATTAAACTTAAAGTTACTGCTAAAATTGCATGAATAGTTGAAACTAAACGATTGCAAAAATCGAAAGAACGATTTGGGAACAACTTTCTTGTTAATAAAAATAATGTTGTCCATGATACAACTCCAAATACTATCAAATTTAGTATTGAATCGTTCATCTAAGGAGCAAATTCTCTTGGAATAAAAATAGATACTAATATATAAAATATAATAATAAAAATAGATATAAATGAGGAAAAAAAACACAAGAAATTAAATGTCGGCAACAAAAATCATTAAATGTTTATTAAAAGTTGGGCGGTATAAGTAGACGGTTGAAATTCAATGCATTAATGATTTAATGTTCTAATGTACGTTAACCTACTTCTAGCTAAGAATTAATTATTTCCAATTTTAGGAAATTACTGATAACCTACTAATAATAATTATTCAATTTAAAATAAAATAAAAAATATTCACAGGGGAGTGTGGTTATTGTTCAAAGTTGAGAGAGGAGTTCGATTCTAATAGCAAAATTGGACAGTGAAAATGATTTTCAGCGGAAAAAGTAAAATTATTCAATTGTTTGTTGGGATTATGGGCAAATGGGAAATGACTTCGATACATTTATCTTTTGTATAGTTTGCTTAATTTGATGAGATTTATTTTAATGTGGCTTGTCAAAAATTTGTTCAAAATAATTGGACGGTTGGCTAATAGTTGGTGGAAAAATTAATGAATGATATCAGTTTTAGTTGGAAACAAAGTTTGTAATTGTGTCTATTTACGTCACTATGCTCTTGACCCAAACAGGCCCATAATAGATCAATTTTTACGCTAACAGGCCCAAAATAGATCATTTTTTATGAAATAGACACTTACTTGTATATAAAGAGAACGTAAAGGGCATAGGTGATAGTCAATTTAGACAAAACCTTTATCAACACAAAGTGTCTTCATAATTACAAAAGAGTCATTAGTCATTTGAACCCTCAAGCTTTTTTAGGGCGACAAAGTGTAACCACACGTAATTTTGACATCGTCATTTAATTTGTACTTTAAAAAAATAAATTGATATGCGTATTTACATATATAATGTCTAAAGTTAGTTTTGACAAAATTTAACTTCAAACACAATATCAAAATTTTCATATAATTGAACTTCAAAAATAATGCTATATGATATTTTGATCCCTCTCCCAATCTCTGAATAAAAAGTACCAAGTAAAATAAGACTCGCTTTAGTATAAAAGAAAGTAGTATCTAGTAACGTCACACAGCACATAACTAAAGATTTTATTAAAAAGTAAAATTGAAAAGCAAAGTGAAAAGGGAGCAAATTGTACTTTGGAATTCGTTTTATCAGAAGTGTGAAGTTTATGGGTTTGGAATTCTCGTTCTCTTTTGTTATTAAATTCTAAATTAACAATTTGACATATTCAATGAATTTATCAATACAAATAATATAAAATTAGAAATAAAATTATTGAGTTCAATCAAATCTATAACGTAGGCACTAACTCTGTTGGATTTAGCAATAAGAATATATTTTGAGGTCACTACCTAAATCATACTCCATTAGTGTAACAAGAAAGGCATAAAGGGATTTTCACTATTGGGATTTGATTTAAAAATTTCACCATCAACATATATATATTGTACCTAATGGTACTCATGAAGATTAGACTCTTTTAATTTACATCACGAAATTATATCATGTTTCTACGTGTCATGCTGTAATTTGTCCGCAATAACAATCATATCATAGTATATAAAAATTATATTGGAGCAATCGTATGATCCATAGAAATATGATTAGACTGAGAAGAATTTAAGATAATTTTTTCATTAAGCAAATAGAGGTAATTTAATTAGTAGAGTAATCATACTTTGTATTTTCTTCAATGGATATGAAAATATCTAAAAAGATAATTAAAATGGAAATAGAGAGAGTAATAAACATTTTTAGGGGGGGAATTTGAAACAAATGAGGTCATTACTCGTTAATGATGTTTTGCACGTAGTCGCCCTTCGGACTTCGAAGAAAGCACTTCATACGAGGTAAAAGTTCGTGACTCGAACTCGAAACCTCTTATTAACAAAGAAGCATCCCGATCGATCCGGTCCACCACATTCATGACTTAAGTCTAGTTGCATGTCTATATCGTGTCTTCCAACTAGAAAAAATTATTTGAACAAGAAGTATTACTTTAGCTTAGTTAAATATTTGTTGATTTCAACTAATATTTGATTACTCTCCAAAGTTGTTTTAATCTTTTCTAAAAGTCTAATTAGAGCTTCATTAATGATGTTGTTTGGGACCAAGAAAATTACAACAAAAATTTTCTCATAGTAACCAATGAGCTTTCCTTTTATAGCCTGATCAGTGACCACACTCTTCATAATTTTTCAATTTGCTTATTATAATACTCATTTATTAAAAGGATCACTAGATCAAAACATTTTGAACTTGACGAGTTTTATTAAGTACACACTTAAATTTTGTGTTGGATTACCCTTTGATCAACTTACGGAATATTCGAGATATTGATCTTTAAAATTATCCAAGAGTTTATGAGATATTTTGAGATGTCTTTTAAGGGAATTTAGTACCCTTTATGTAGGCATAAACTAGGGTTTAGGGTTGAGTAGCCTCCAAGAATTCTAATTGAAACTGAACACACCTTCCAGAGTCCCAATTCGAACTGAACACGTTTTGTACAGTCCGCAAAATTTCAATGTCTACAATGACAATTCATAAAAGTGTTACGCATACGCTGCCACATGAATTTTCGTGAGCCTTTGTTTCTCCTTATTGCCTTATGCTATGTCTAATTTGTGATATAGTGATAAAATCTCCACAATTATAGAGGATAATATCTTCACTTTGTATACTTTTCATCTAAACATAATTTCTTTTGTCTTTCTTAGAAGTGCTTAGGTCAGTCAATTTAGACTAAACATGCATGGGCCAAAGTGTAATTATTAGCTAACCCTCTAGTATTATAAACGATTAATTACTTGAGTGGATGCCTTTTAAAAAATAATTACTTATTTTAAATATACTCTTTAATTATTACCATTTATAGCAATATATAACAATACTATAATTTTATTAGATTTTTCTCTCTCTCGCCTCTTTCTCTATTTTCTCTCTTCAGCTTTTTAATTTTTATCTCTCATTCTCGCTCTTTCTCACTTTTTAATCTTTATGTTGTTCTTTCTCCATTGTATTCATTTTGTTTCTGCTTTTCTCTTGCTTTCTTTTGATTGCATTTTTTTTCTTTCTTGCTTTTTCTCTCTCTTTCAGTTGTTTTTTTTCCTTTCCTTCTCTCTCTACTTTCTTTCGTAGAATAATCAATTATTCGTAGAATAAATAAAATTTGTATCAATAATTAATTAATTAGACAAATAATCTAATCGTAACAAATGAAGAGACATAATAAATTACAAAATAAATTAAACTTGAATTAAAAATGTATAACACACATATTTAAGTTGAATTAGAAGAGAATTAAACATGAATGCAAAACGTAGCAAACGAAAGAGCATTCTATGATATGTAAACTGAATTAATTTGTATCAATAATGAATTTAACAAGTAATTCGATCGTAACAAATCAATCAATAAATTGTAAAATGAATTAAAATTGTATTTAAATGTGTATTGCACAAATATTAAAGTTGTATTGGAAGAGAGAATTAATCATGAATAAAAACGTAACTAATAAAAAATCAGACAATGATTTATAGAGTAAATTAAACTTGTATCAATAATGAATTAAACAAGTAATCCAATAGTAACAAATAAATCAAAAAATTGCAAAATAAATTAAATTGCTTTAAAATTGTATTACACCATATTAAAATTGAATTAGAAGAGAGAATTAAGAATGAATGATAAACATAATTAACGAAAGACAAGACAACGATCTATAAACTGAATTAAACTCATATTATTCATGAATACAATTTATATTATATGTATCTTATAAATTATTTTTGCTTTTATCACTAAGAAAATGAGTGATGGTTGCAATATGTATTAAAAATGTATTGTGCATGTTTTATAAATATATTATTAGTGTGCTACCTAAATTATTGTAAGTATCCGTAAGATAGGAGCGAAGTGTGCAATACGTATTATAAATGTATTATTAATGAATAAAACATGTATTATATGTGTCTTATAAATTACTTTTGGTTTGAATCACTAAGAACGTGAATAATGTTTGCAATATGTATTAAAAATGTATTGTGCATGTATTATAAGTGTGTTACCTAAATTATTTTAGTTGATATCATTAAAAAGGGAGTAAAGTTTGCAATATGTATTATAAATGTAGGATGTATTGTTCATGATTTTAATACAATTATGAAACATGTCTAATACAACTTTAATACAAACGTGATATAGTTCCGTAAACTCATCCTTTTTGAGCTTCAAGCTAATATTTTTCCTAAAATCAATTCTAAATTTAACCAAACCATCTTAAAATTGAGATATAAACTCCAAATGATATTTTCAATTATTTGTAGAAACAACCTATCCAAACTAATCGCAAACGAAAGAGCAGTCAATGATTCGTAAACTGAATAAAACTTGTATCAATAATTAATTAGACAAGTAATCTAATCGTAACAAATGAAGAGACATAGTAAACTGCCAAATGAATTAAACTTGAATTAAAAATGTATTACACACATATTAAAGTTGAATTAGAAGTGAATTAAACATGAATGCAAAATGTAGCAAACGAAAGAGCATTATGTGATTTGTAAACTGAATAAAACCTGTATCAATAATGAATTAAACAAGTAATTCAATCATAACAAATCAACCAATAAATTACAAAATGAATTAACTTGTACTAAAAGTGTATTACATAAATATTAAAGTTAAATTAGAAGAGAGAATTAAGCATTGATAAAAAATGTAACTAATGAAACACCAGACAATGATCTATAGATTGAATTAAACTTATATCAATAATGAATTAAACAAGTAATCTAATAGTAACAAATAATAAACTACAACATGAATTAAATTTGCGTTAAAAGTGTATTACACAATATTAAAGTTGAATTAGAAGAGAAAATTAACAATAAATGAAAAACGTAACTAACGAAAGACAAGACAATATTCTATAGTTTGAATTAAACTTGTATTATTCATGAATAAACTATGTATTATATGTGTCTTATAAATTATTTTGATTTGTATCTCAAGAACATGAGTGATGTTTGCAATATGTATTGTGCCGATGTTATAAATGTATTACAAGTGTGTTACTTAAATTATTTTGGTTGATATCACTAAAAAAAGAATGAAGTTTGTAATATGTATTATAAATGTATTGTTCATGATTGTAATACAACTTTAATACAATTTTAATACAATTATGAAACATATCTAATACAACTTTAATACAATTGCGATACAGTTCCATTAACTTCACCTTTTTCGAGTTTCAATCTAATATTTCTCCTAAATATATTATAAACTTAACCAAAACTCTCTTAAAATTGAGATATAAATTCCAAAAAACATTTTCAATTATTTGTAGGATCAACCTATCCAAACTAATCACAAATTCGTAAAATTCAAATAAATGAATTTCAAAATTTGAAGCTTTATAATGACCATCAATGGTGAACTCTTGCTGCTGTAATTTTAGAGATTTGAATTTTCTGTTTAAAAACATGATTTTGTACTAATTTTTGGTCTTTCTATTCCTCTTTTCGTCGTGTTTTTTGGGTAAAAATAGTGAAATATGGGCAAAAACTGATTTGAGGATAATTATTTAAATGAAAATTTTAAAGAAGAAGAAGAAGAATTAAAAAAAGAAGAAGGAGGATGATAAATATTGACAGAGAAAGAGACGAAGAAGCAAAATAATAAAAAGAAAAAGAGGAGGAAGAGGAAAAAGGGCTGAAAAAAAAGAGGCGAACAACGTACAATTTTCTTAATTCCAAAAAAAATGTTATATTTAGTTAAAAAAAATATGTTGCCATAGATGGTAAATATTTTTATAATATAGCATATTTATGTGATTTACCCTTTTTTTTATGTGTCGAAGAGTTTCACATCAGATGAAAATTAAAAGAGATGAATGATCTCTTCATATGGGCTTGAACAATCTTCTCATATGAGTTAGTTCTTGGATAATTGTCTCCTCCTGAGCTAACTTTTAGGGTTGAGTTAGACTCAAGATCTATTTCTTTACCCTATGCGAATTTTGAGATGAGCTTTAAGGCTAGGCACTCTAAAAATGCACCGAGAGATATTAGTCCGTAAGTCCCATCTAAAATGGCAAAAAATTTGATTATAATTGATTTTAATAATTACGACAAATACTTTGAGACGAAGGGAATAGTATTTGATGACAAAAGATAGGAAGGAGTAAAATTATTAAGGTGCCATAACTAAACTAATACCAAAGTAGGATCAAAGAATAGCAATATTACACATGATATTAGTACTAATCATGATGATAATCAGCTCCTTCTAATGCTACTTTAGATTCAAAACTACATCCCAAGAGTGGAATCTCTCTTTTTACATTTCAAACTTTTCTCTTTCTCTCACTCCTTTTTGCATTGTCTAAAGCATCATTAAGAAAATTGCAAAGCACACACTTCTTTGAATTGCTGAAAACCCCACCACCTGCATTTCCAAATTTCAAAACAAAAAAAAAACAATTAAATTAATTAATTATTTAAACTTAAAAGATCAATGAGGAATATAATTAGAATTAATAATGAATCTAATCAGTACCACCATCATCAGCCTCCTTTTGTCCCTTTAGTTCTTCTCTTTTACATTCACTTTTTAGGTTATTTTTAATTAAATTCCCCTCTTTCTTTTCTTCTTTTTTGTCATCTTTTCTATTTTCTATTTTCTTTTTTCTTTTTTTTTGGGTTCGTTCATGAAATTTCAAAAATCCTAAAAAAAATTAAAATTTTAAGTTATATTAGTTTGAATCTCTTTTTCATGTGTGGTTTACACTACACCAAAAATTATCTTTAGAGACAATAGCTTAATTACCACTAAAAAATATTGCCGCTAAATATGTATTTTTAGTGGCAATTAACACTCACTAGAATGTCCTTAGAGCATATAGTAACATTAAATTCAATGACAATTAACTAATGCCGGATGATAAACTATATACTAACAGGGTATTATAGAAGGCAAATTTATTCCTTCAATAAAATATTGTACTATCAATTATCTATGATACTCACATGATATATATATATATAATATACTCATATGGTATTATAAGAATGATCCATTCCTTTAAAAGAACTCATTTATGATTTCCACATTATATATATATACATATATAAAACGTTGAGACAAGTTCATTACTTGAAAAAGTTACTTCTCAATCAAATGTGATACCGCAAGATATATATCATTTCATAACAGAGTATCATTTATTACAACGTTATTCCTTCATAAAAAATATCATTCAATCCTCTGTAACATGTATATGTATATATCATATATTGACAAGGTATCACACATACATATTCATTTGTTCAAAAAAGAAAAAAAAAATTACAAATAGAAATTTAAGTTTAGTTTTTGCTATTTGAATTTTTATATAATTTTAACAAATTTTATTTGTAAAACAAATTACAAAAAATAGTCATATTTTAGCTATAACTTTTGTTTACATTTGCAACAAATAAATAAATTATGGACATATTTTTTTGTAAATTTGATTTAATTAAATAAATTAGTGATTTTCGTAATTTTCCCTATTATTTTTTGTTATAGTCTAATTTATTTAATTTAAAATAAAAGAAGAAAAAGATAAAAAATAGAAAAATAAAAAAGAAGATAGACTAACCAAAAAAAAAGGAAAAAGTCATTAAGAGATTTTATTTATTTTTTTAAAAACAAATAGTAATAAAGATGTTAACAATACTCCTAATAAATAAAAAAAGGTGTTAAAAGTAATAAATGAAAAAATAGTTAGCAGTCAACCAGTAGTTATTTCTGGAATTAATTCTCTCTTTTTTAAGCAAACTATTGGTACTGTCGTAAAATTTCGTTCTTCGTTCCTCTCTTCTTGATCGAGTTATTTTGTTCCTATTTCTTCCTCTCTTTTTTTCCGATATGCCACTCCGCCAAGGCTTTTCCTTTTTTTTTTCTTTAAGCAAACGTATTGAACTACTGACTGAAGAAAATCGTTTAAATGTCTCGAACACCAAAAATATGAGGTATTTTTTCCTTTTTTAAAAAAAAAAGAGACTGAAGAAAGTCCAAAATTTCCTCTTTAAAAAGTATATTATATGGACCGCAAAAATCAAATCAAGCACTTTCTCCCTAAAAAAAAATGCTAAACCAATTTACCACTATTCCTTTTGCTTTCTATTACTTACCTTTTTCTTTTTGGACATGGTGACTCACTATTATATGCATATACCTTTAACCAAATTCTTGACATCAAGAAATTTAAAAATCATTAAACTATTTAGAATAAATTTAAATTTCTAAGACAATTTTTTTTCTGAATGTGCCCAAAAAAATGATATTTCTATTTTGTATGAATCAAACCATGTCAGATAAATTGATGCGGAAGTAATATTAATTTGATGAATTACCTGGTGATTAGAACCGGAAGTTGGCAAAGGGCGGATAGTGGCAGAGTCTACTTCACCAGTGGGCAATGGAACCGCCGGATTACTGTTAATAAACGGAATTTCACCTCCTTTTTCCGGTACCATTGGCCCATTTGCCGGGAACAGAGCACTCGGTGAAGGGCTAGGGGAAGTGGCTTCTCGGGGCTGAAACGGCCATGGATATGCCGGAGAAGATGACACAACGCCGCCGGATATCACCGGTGGATTTGCCGGCGAGGAGGCAGGACTTGTCGCCGGAATTGAAAGAGATACCTTAATTGCTAGTTTTTGGTCTTTTAAACATGCTGCATTTGACCCATTGTTGAATGAGAAGTAAAAAACACCCTGCCTTGATGGGTGCCACTGCAAATTAATTCACCAGAAAAAAATTTAAAAGATGGAATCTTTCTGCAGATTTTTGAACACCCTTTTGAATTCTAGTCCTGAATCTTAAAAAATTTGGAAGAAATTGAAGTTAATTACAAGAAATTTCAGACTTTGGCGTAAAAACTAAATCCAAGCTTGAATCTTGAAATTATGCAGCAATTGAAAGAACTCCCTAACACCCTTTTCAATTTCAAATGTGAAGTTCGATATGCTGAAGAAGTTGGTGGCATTTTCAAAAAGTTGAATCTTTAACTCGCACATGAAGCTAGCGTTTCACCATAGATTTTGGGCTTTGTTTGTTAAATGTTTTGAAGTTCTCAAAAATTGGACTATCACTTGTAAGGCAAGTAAAATGCATGTCCAAACACAACTTCAAATTCAAATTTCAAGCCAGATGGTTGCAACAGAAAGTGAAAGAGGAACTTACAGTATAAGACTTGGAATCAGATTTAGTAAGAAGTGTAGCTTGAGTGAAATTGCAGACATTGAAGGCATTCTGATTCTTGAAAATGTACACATTATACTCATACTTATGCTGAAAAACTGAAGAAAAAATTTTTGGTCAAATAAAAAAGGTACCAAAAACAGCAAAATAACAGTATAAAGAAGACGACTTACTAATGGAATCACCAATGTGGACAATTGGATTTTTCCATAGTGAAACTCCATCAACTATTACAGTTGCACTTTGAGAAAGCTGAAAGATTACACTTCCAAGAATGAAGAAAAACATAGAGACATTTCTCATACTGAAAACTGGTGCTAAATTCAAAGTGGAGGAAAGCAAAGGGATTAAAGAGAGTAGTAACAAATAATGTAAGCTTTTTGAGGTAATTTAAAGGAAGAAAAAACAGACTACACAAAGAAAGAGGAGAAAATGTTAAAGAGAGTTGTCAGTGTGTTAGGCTTTTCACGGGAATTGTTTTGAATTTGTGTACTAATGTGTGCTCGTAATGAAAATCTGGGGAATCTACCGTTTATTTTACCTTTTTAATCATTTTTATCCTTTTAATTAAAAAAAAAATGAAAAAAATATCAGTTTATTAAAAAATATTATAATTTTTTTAATTTTCTTGTCATTTAGCACTTTCCATTAATAAATAAAACATATAAATACATTGAAGTTTCCTTCTTCTGCAGCTGGTTCAATGGTTTCTAAGTTGGACTACGACGACACCTAGAGTTACGAAAGTGAGTTAGAGTGTAAAGCCTTAAAAGAAAATATACATGTCTCTCCCTCACGGATATTCTTCACAGGGGGAATTGGGTTTGCCCGTGAATTAGTCCCTTTATGGACTTAAATAAGCGTTCCGAAATGGGTTTGTCAAATTTATTTTTGTGGATGCTGGTTTTCTTCAATCTCAAGCAATCCCCTTTTACTCGTCGACGTGAAAACTATTATGTATTTATTTTAGTATATATTGATGAAATTATAATCATTGGTCATGATATTCGAGAAGTTCTCCGTGTCGAGAGATCTTAGATTGACTACTATATGAATTGTCAGTGTATAAAAACAAATTAAAGGCCCATATTAATAAAAATATCTTTTTTATTTATGAATTTTTTAAATGAACATGTAAAAAAAAGTAGACAAATAATATGAGACACATTTGAATTATAATCTTTTCATGGGATTCACATTTTAACTATAAGTTGTTTGTCTTTTCTATTTGAACTATATTGCGATCTATATTATAATACAAATTGAAGTGAATTAGATCAACTATTAGTTATTTATTTTTTTTTTTATCTAAACTATCATCATCTACTTATCTAGTATGTTTTAAATATATAAATGATAATAGTTTAAATAAAAAAAAAAAGAATAAATTGTGATAATTCAACTGCAAAAGAAAAAAATAATAATTAATGACTGAAGAAAAAAGGGTAATTGTTGAAATTTGTTTTTTTACCATTATCTCCACTGTTAATAGAGTAACAAATAGTACTAGTATATTTTTTATTCTAATATTTTTACAGTAAAAGTTGTAATGATTTTGTCTGCGGAAAATAAATAATTTAACAAACGGAAAGATTCTTTATTTTAAGAAAAAGTGGAGCATGGAATTATGATGATTTTGGGGTTAGAATGGTGATGATGGGCTTTATTATTTCAAAATGATTAGTTTTTTTGTGATTATGAATTTATTACTCTATTATAGGGGTCTTGGGGAACCCAATTTTCATTTGTTTAAGACTTTGAGTACAATCTTTTAAATTTATGATAATTATTTGAGTCTTTGCTCGTACAATTCTAGGTTGTGGGTTGTCACATGTTAATGCTTTCAAGCAATTGCTTATTAGTACTACTTAAAACTTATAGTAATCCATTTGTTTCGTATTTACTTGATCTACTTATAGTAAAAGAGTTTGCTTGTTTATCATTCGAACAATTTCTTCTCGTCTAAGTTATACTTTTTTTGTCTCAATTTAAATGACTCACTTTTTTTTAGTCTATTCCAAAAGAATAATACATTTCATATTATATTAGCTTAATGAAATAATTTATAATCACACAAATATCTATCACTTATTTTAGACCACAAATTTTCAAAGTCTTTCTTTCTTAAACTTGATACCAAATTAAACTACCAAAACGGGGAAGTAGTATACAAAGTAAATTAAACCAAAATTATTTCCAATGAATAGTAGCTAGGTCAAAAAAAATAAAAAAATAGGTCAAACGTACGTAAATCTAGAGCACAGTGAAAAAGTAGTATAAAGATAGGTATATGACTGGATTTTATTACAAGGTCCAGAAAAGAAATCCAAGCCTCTATCTGCCACAGGCATGAGACACTAGCACTACTTCTAAAACACTTGCTAGTTTCTAGTAATTTCCACTAATCATATATTATATACTATTCTTTTAATTTTAACTTTGTTTTTTACTAGTATATGAGCACCTAAAACATTAAAAGTATAAAAAGTCAATTAAGTATATACCAAGACAAATAACTACAAGACAAAAACATGTACTTCTCCTAGAACCTTTTGAACTCTCCAATTTCTTTTGGCAGAAACAGAAGCAGATATATATTGTTTGGTTTAATGGAGGAAGATAAGTGAGGCACAATATGGGCTTCATCTTTTGTTAATTAATTTGTGTTATACTCCTACAATAATCTAAAGAAACATATATTTTAGGCTTAAATAGATTGCCAGCTCATTAAATAATTCTACGATAAATTTATTCTCTTTTAGTCATACACATTTTGAAGAATAAGTCGTAAAATCTCATATGTGTTCAAATGGATGTTGACGTATATAAGTAATAGAGGAATATATTTTTATATTTATAATTTATCTATGTAATGCCATTTAAGAAAAGCGCAAAAAAAAATTTCAAAATATAAGCAAAAATAACAGTAATACTTGAACATATATTTAAATATTCAATTAGAATATGTTTTAATTTAAATATTTAAATAAAATTTATCAAACAAATATAGGGAACAAAGACAGGAAGAGGGAAGTAGGAGATTACGCATGCAATTTAAGATTTGTCACACTGCACACGTGACTTTTGTCCTCTATTCCTTGGTGTATATGTTTTGGCTTTTAGTTATAAAAGCCCTTGTCTTGACTGCGTGAGGCATTAAATCAAGTGTATATAGGCTCTGAGACTCAGAGGGTATTGATATATTTAATGTATAAATTTATCTATATTTGATATCAAATTTATAATGTATTTATGCATAAATATATACTTAGAAAAAGATGAATATACAGAGATATAGTTATTCAAATACATACAACATTTGATGTAGTTATGCTTCGACTAGTGGTCCTTCAATGATTGTTCAACATCAATTACGTTGCAGAATGAGGGGAGAAAAGCAGAGAAAGAGGGAGAGAGCAAGTTAGAGAAAGGGGTAGGGAGTAGAAAGAGCGAGAAATTATGTAATCATTTTAAAGTATAATGGAATTTAGTAAATAATGATAGGGATGTTTGTCAAATTATGTAGTTTTTTCTACCTAATTTGCCGCCTTAATAGAACTATATATCCCAATGCAGTTACCAAAAAATAAAATGATGGCGAGGCAAGACAAGTGACAGATTGAGGGGACTAAAGTATTTACTTTTCCTTTAATCCGAAGGGCTCAATCATGAGTGCAGTCCCAAGTACCAGGGACTACAAACACCTCACTTCCTTCAAACTTTTTTCCTTTTCCTTTTTTGCTCCAAATTTTGACACAAATCAATAATATCCTTGTCCTCTTTAAAATTGTTACCCCCAACTAACATGATGAAAGAGCCCAACATACGCATAGGGATGCATACAATGAGTTCATCGCGCATGTCAAGCACAGGAGAAAATCATGAGATCATATCATTGATCATTCTTGCGAGCAAATGCTATAACGAACCATTGACAAAAAAAAAAAAAAAAAAAAAAAAAAAAAGGA
>JAJOOH010004941.1:0-33355 GCA_029582605.1 Solanum gracilifrons
CCCCCCCCCGGGGGAGTTGGTGTGATTCTTATTGGAGTCACGTGCAATGATTGTTGGATTGAACAGTGAGAAGTACGCCTAGTTATGTTTCCTCAAGAACTCGTCACTCTTTCGAGATGTTATTGGAATATCTTCAATGGATTTAGCTGTTATTTATTGTTTTTATTGGCCTCATTTTATGCTTTGAACTTGGATGGTCAAGAGTGCTACATTAACATCTTATCGATTAGACATGGCTCATTCTTGCAACCTTGTCGATTTTCATGTAGTTGCATTAATTTTGGTTGGCCAAGCTTCATAAAGACATCTTTTGGACTTTGGTTGAAAGATATGTTAAGGCGATTATTACAATTCTGGCATGATCTTGATGGCCTAAGCTTGTTATGGCCTATATATAGTTATTGTATGACTTATTGCCTTATCCTATTGAGTTAGCTACCACCATATGATTAATGTCTATCAAGAACACTCTACTCCTTGCTTAATGTCATAGAAAAGCATGTTATAATTGTATTCTGATCAATTATAATTACATGTTATTGTTTTGATGTTATATCGCCTGGTTGTCGCCTATGAGTTTGTTTTAGCCATAGTAAACACTGTCACATCAAGGTTCTTGAGCAAACAGATTTATTATTATACTGTGCCTATGGGTCAGGTAGACTGTGCCTTCAAGCCTGGTAGACTGTACCTATGAGATGAGCATATTGTACCTATGCGGAAATATATATGTATTGTACTATAGAGCCTCATATTTGAATTGATTCATGACACATATACATTTAGACAATTCAAATATAATTATCATTAAGATCCAGGTAAGTGGGATAATACGGGTATTTAGTGATTATTTGTGCTCATTAAAACTTATAGTGATTGTGTGATATTTGTACCTGTCGGGCTTATGGGGACATGCCAAGTTATTGTTTGTAATGTGTTTATATTATCTTATTGTAGGGAAATAAGGTTTTGTACTTGTGCTTCACCCCTTACCCTTTGTTTAGTACTTATACTTCAGTTTCATATTTCAGTTTGCCTTGCATGCTAGGTACATCATTTTTATATTGACACCCCTTGCTTGGGGGCCGCTGTATTCATGCCTACAGATTCTGAGTGATGACTACACAAACCTGTCAAGTAGCACATTTGCCTATCCAAGTGATTAGTTGACTTCTTTTGTCTAGGGGTTGCCAAATTCCTTGAGTTTTGCTTGTTTTGATTCTTATAGATTTTGGGTAAGTCAGGGCTCTATCCCATCCAAGTATTGTATTTATAGTCTTGAAACTAGTGTGTCGGTTTTTTTAGCCACGTTGTTAGTGTTGTTTGCTGGTTTGCTGATGTTTGATAGTTGTTGAGATATTAGTTAGATAGATACTTGTTTTTAGATTTTGTATAAAGATCATAGTGGTTTTGATGTCCCAAATAACGTTTATGCTTTCCTAGATACCATGATGGCCTCGAAGGACTAAACAGGCTATGTGCGAGTTGGTTATTGTTGGGTGTAGTTGTTTTCTTTGTAGAGCTATTGACAAGAGTCCTACCGGTCAATGGCTTATTTTTAAGCCGAGATATACTTGTTTGTTTTCTTGACTTTGTGTGTCTTTCATGCACCATTAACAAGTGGTCAAGGAGGATTGGCTCAAGCCTAAGTTTTGGCATTAGGTGTTAGTGGCACCCCTTAAGTTTGGCATGTGACAAACTTTACTTTTTTTATTCCATTATTATTTATTTTGAGATTTCTCTTATTAGGATGTTTCGAACTCAATTATGCTTAGATTGTGCTCATTTCTTGGGTTACAAGTTCCTTGAGCTTGTTGTAATCTTTTGAATTTTGTAATTCCACGCGCAGTTCTCAAGGTCTTATTTTGACCCGATTTTTATGTCTAAATCTTTTTATAGCAATTTGGGTATCAATTTGCTTATGTTGATGTCTACATCCCTAATTTGTTAGTGTTGCATTGTTTTGAGGTTGCTCGGAAGGTGAAACCTCCCGAACAGTGATTTGAATGTGATTTCGACCTTAAGATAGGTTACTATTTTTTCTTTAGACTTCGCTTAGTTAGACTCTATATAATATAAGTTGTATGATCGTTAGAAAGGTTGTAGCATTTGAAAGTCAAATGCTACAAACCCATCTGATCATTCTGGCAAAGTCAACACTGGAGCGAAGGTAAGTCTATTTTTCAACTCTTGGAAACATTTCTCACACGCTTCAGACCATACAGAATTAACTTTCTCTTGGGTCAATGCTATCAATGGGTAGGAAATCGAAGACAACCCTTCAACGAACCTTCTATAGTAACAGGTCAAACCTTAGAAACTTTGAATATCCAAAGGGGATAGAGGTCTAGGCCAACTCTTAACTGTATCTGTTTTCTTAGGATCTACCTCAATACCCTTAACGGAAATAATGTGACCAAGAAAAGCCACATATCTTAACCAAAATTCACATTTACTAAACTTTGCAGAGAGTTATTGGTCCTTGAGGGATTGCAACACAATCCTCAAATGATTGGCATGCTCATCTTCGCTCCTGGAGTAAATCAAGATGCCATCTATAAACACAATCACAAACATGTCAAGGTATTATCAAAATACCCTATTCAGCAAATTCATAAATGTGGGCAGAGCATTAGTCAAGTAAAATGACATTATCGAAAATTCATAATGATCATACCGAGTTCGAAAATTCATAATGATCATACCGAGTTCGAAAATTCGTCTTCGGAATGTCATCCTTCTTCACCCTCAATTAGTGATAACCCGACCGGAGGTCGATCTTAGAAAATTAACTTGCTCCTTATAGTTAATCAAACAAATCACCTATCCTTGGAAGAGGACATTTTTTCTTAATGGTAACCTTTTTCAATTGCCGGTAGTCAATACACATACGAAGTGAACCATTTTTCTTTCGAAGAAACAAAACTGAAGCACCCCATGGAGAGATACTCGATTGGATGAAACCCTATTACAACAAATATTTCTATTTCTCTTTTAACTCCTTAAGTTCTACCGGAGCCATATGATAAGGAGGGATAGATATAGGTTACATATCTGGGAAGAGGTCAATACCGATCTATTTCCCTTTCGGGAGGAGCACTGGGTAAATCATCAAGAAATATTTTCGGAAACTTATTAACAACGGGGACCAACTTAAGGGTAGGGGTTTCAGAATCCGTATCCCTAACCCAAACAAGATGATATATGCAGCCCTTAGAAATATTTTCTAGCTTTAAGACAAGAAACAAACTGACCCTTAGGCATATAATTCCCCCTTTTCACTCTATGACTTACTCATTAGGGAATTGGAACTTGACCACTCAGGTCCTAAAATCAACAGAAGCATAACAAAATTAGAGCCAATCCATGCTAAAAATATCATCGAAGTCTAACATATCAAACTCTACAAGATCAACATGAGTGACTCTATGGGTTAAGGAGGCGGGAAAATCTCTGTAAACTCTCTTAGACACAATAGATTCACCAATAGGTGTAGAGAAGGAAAATGGGTATATTAACACATCCAGAAGAACATCAAACCTCATAGCCACATATGGCGTCACAAAAGACAAAGTAGCACAGGGATCAAGCAAACCATAAACATCAAGATAAAAGACTTTCAACATACCCGTAACCACATCGGGTGAACCCTCTTTCTTATGTCGAGTTTGAAGTGCATAAAATCAGTTTTGATTTTGGGAACTTGAACCCGAACCACTAGGCAGAACTTGTCTACCTTCTCTTCCCTTAGCAGTAAGTGATGTATAGTTCCTTATCTTGTGACCACTCTTACCGCAACCAAAACAACTATCCATACCAACTAAGCATTTACCCTCATACTTCCTTCCATATCTAGCACAAACAGTCAATGAAGATCCACCACCGTTTCCTCCTATAGGCTTAGGGTTGGGCACCCTTTTTTTGTTGAACTTTGGAGGTGGAGCATTGGAGGAACCTTGATCGGAGAACCTTTGTTAGAACATAGAACAACAATGTCCATAGACACTGAATGTGAAAAGTCACCATCACCGGTGTTTGCTCTCTTTGCCTCCTTAGAATTTTCGTTAAGTTTCTCCTTTTCAATTTGTTGAGCATGAATCATTAGACGAGAAATATCCATTTCCTTAGTGATCATGGAGGTACGATATTCCTTAACCACTATTTCAGACACACCCAAAATGAACTTGCTCATCCTTACCCTAGAGTCGGCAACCATAGTAGGAGCACACTTAGACAATTGTGTGAACTTCAAGGCATACTCCTTCACACTCATATTCCTTTATGAAGATTAATGAATTCAAGTACCTTTCCTTCCCTCATCTCAAGGGGAAATAACCTATCGAGGAAAGCAACCTTGAACTTTTTCCAATCAAGAGGACCCACATCAACCACCCTTTCTTCCTTCCCTTGGTTGAACCAAACTTGAGCAAAATTCTTAAGTTGATAAGCAGCCAATTCCTCTTTTTCCACTAGCGTTACTCCCATGATCATCAAAACCTCATCAATAAACTTTTGATGATTTTTCTCAACCTTCGAACTTTGAAACTTCGAGGAATTCATATTAGTGAAGTCTCTCACTCTAGTTGCCATCGTACCCAAATTTTGGTTCATGGGGACCATAAACTCCCTATTGTCTTGGGTTATCATGGCTTGGGCCAACACTTGAAAAGTAGCCCTAAACCCCGAATTAGTCACTTGCTCGACCAAAGGGTCGGCCTGAACTTGTCGAGCTTCTTGAGAAGCGTGAGGAGCTTCTTGTTCCACATTCTTATTCAAATTCTTCCTAACGTATGCTCTTTGAGGGGCCATATCCTGAAAAGCATTGGATAAGGATTAGGAGAAAAATATGTAGAGTTAAACTCTATCGTACGAGTTTAGAATGATGACAGAAATGGAGTTTCCTGAACATCTTATAGCCTCTTATTCATAAATGTGGCGCGCTTCACACTCGTGAACAAAATCTACTCTATGTGGCTTATGAGACATCCTAGGACCTTTCTAAACTTTGTGCTCTGATACCATATTTGTCACGACCCAAAGTAGACCTCAGGATTAACATGATGTATAAAACCACGAGAGGCCCTACACAAGTCACTTAGCATACATCATAAAATATAATAGAAGTAAAGAGTTCAAAATATAGCATTTCATACAAAATAGTTTGACAAAATTGGAAGACTAAACATAAGTCTCAAGCCATCTATTACATTACAAGGAAAGTGATTGGAACATAACCCATACATCACATACAAAGTATGAAAATGGAAATGACTTAAAAGCAATAAAAAGATCTTGGCCCTCGGATCACGAGGACTCACCAATCTTCAAAAGCTCAAAAGGATCAACTAGCCACGAGTATGGGAAACATGAGCATCAAACCCTACTTTAGTGAAACATCATAGGCACAAGTATGCATTAGTACATGGAATGTACCAAGTATGATAATAATGCATAAGAGTTATGAAATCATGCTAAAATGACTATACATGATATGTAATGACAAAGCTAAATCATAATATAACATGTTAGAAATCATAAGTCATAAATGTGGTCAATGCAAGCTAAACATCTTATAAAACACTTGTGAGACACTTTACAGAGTAACCTTAGTTCATTACTGTGGGAAGTTTACCTTTAACAGACATAGATCATATGAGCTATAACATGAAATTCGGTGTCTATCCCATACTGAAAAGAGATGTCCTTACTTTCCAAGGTAAGAACTATAAAATTGAGCTAAAGTGGATCCACTAGCTAATGTCTATCAAAGACAACATGTGGTGGCACATAGTTATGTGACTGAGAGATTGTTACTAGAAACCCAACCTCAACTAACGAGAGAGCTTCCATCTCAATATCCTCTTGGTGCTAACTGTCAAGTATAAATCCCACGGAATAGTCATTAATCATAGTTTGTCTCATTATCAATAGAAAGACACATTTAGTAACCATTCCAAGCTAGAGTTAATTTAAAGTAACTCCTTAATCCCGATTCAACTTAGGTGAGAAAACCTTTTAACCTTATGAATCCTTTTGTGAGAAACCCTTTCACAATCATGTTTTAAGTAGTATGTGAGAAATCCTTTCATAACAAAAACAACATCATCGATGCTTTACTCCCAAAGCAACCTTAAATCATTTATATCAATATTATAAAGAAACATGCATGTCTTCATAAATTCATCATTCATAGGTTATAAGCTTCATCATAAGATCATAGTCTAGAAATCATGTATCATGCACGGGTTCATGTGAATTTAACTTAAAAAAATATGTAATTACTTCAATTCATGCATAAGAAGATAGAAAATAATCTATTGGATCATAATTGAAAAGAACCCATGAAGATTGAATAAAACCCTAACTTTGATTGGAGAATCTAACTTGTAAAATTGTAGAACTTAGGAACCCAATGGAGGAAAGGATTTCTTAGATGAATATTATCATACCTTAGCAATCAATGCCCACAATCAATGGTGAATTGGAGCTTTTCAACCCAAACCCTAGATTTCTCCTTTCTTAGTTCTTGAGGGGATTTAGGGATTTTAGAAGAATGTTTTAGAATGGTTAGATTTTAGTCTTAGGGGACTCATATAGGGACTAGAATTAGGATCAAAATGAACCTAGTTTAGGCATTAATCAATTAGGGAAAAGACTTAAAATCCCTTAAAAATAATTGCCGACTCGACCTACGGTTTAGACGTACAGACCATAGAACTTTTGGTCAACCGTAGACAAATTACCGAGACCTTAAAAATCACCTATCTTTGATGGAACCCATGTACGATTCGTATGTCATTCTACGGTCTGTCCATGCGAACCGTAGAACCCAACTTTAAGCTTTAAATTTCACAAAGTCTGGGAGTTACCTACGAGTCCTATCTACGACTTATACATATAATGACAGACCATCTCGGTGAACCGTAAAAAAGGGTACTTGGACTTATTTTTGAAAACTTTATTTTCTCTATTCCTATGGTTGCCACCTTTGGTCCGTAGATCGAAACCGTAGACACAACCTGCAACCCCAAAAATTCATTTTCTCCATTTTCCAAATTCTGAGGTATTACATTTTGAAGGATACCTAATATCTTCCCCTCAGAATCACTTGAACCCTCACCTAGAATCTATTAGTCTAGTATAATTTTTATATTAATTAATTGGTTTCTAGTTTTTCCCTTAAATTAGGTGGCGACTCCCTTAAAATTGTTTCATTTTTTAAATTATTTTAAGAATTGAATATTTTTTTGAGTCACAATGACGTTGCACCTTTAGGGATGTCAACACTTGGTTAGCCTATGATCGATACTAACTGAATATTCTATATTTTGGTACTCATACTTCACTTCAACATATTTTTCTGTTGCAGCTCCTAGTATGAGCCACCCTCGCTAATTCCAGACATTCCAAGGCCATTGTTGTTGGATCTTGGTGAGCTTTTGCCATTTAGAGATTTACTATTTTCCCTCTGTTGTATTGTTTATGTATTTTGTGTATTGATTAGGAAGAACAATTGTATATCATCCTTTTATACTTAGATTCTCTTATAGTGGTGATACTAGGTATGGGGTTAGATTCTTATGTATCGTTTTGTTTTTCTTTATCACTTTCGAGCCTTTCAGTATATTTTGCATCTCTATATACATATCTATGCTATAGGCTCCACTTCTTGTTTATTTTTCTTCCATGTAGTCGTACTTTAAGTTATTTAACTTATCACTTGTAGTTTGGTTTTTGACTTGCCTATTGGGGGTTTATGGTAGGCGATGACTTGATTTCAAATCGTGACACCATTTTAATTTAGGGTATATCAATAATACAAATGAATACATGTGTTTCCCTTGCTCATTCTATTACGATAATATGGATGTGTACTGGTGTTTCCCTTTCTCACTCTATTCTTTTTCCACCTTCCTTTTGCAAATTGTATTCTCAATACTCGCATTTGGTGAGGTATCTTTGAACATTAAGGCTATTAGTTGGAGTTATTGGGATGAGCTACTTGGTTGATCCACATCAACAGATATTACCTTGTTATTTGTGGTTCACACAATGAGGTTAAATATTATAGTTATAAAATAACATTAGCCTAAATATAATTTTTTATCCGACCCCCTCCCAAATAATTCTCTAATACTTATCCACTATATCAGTTAAATTTCAACATAAAAAACAATCATGTTTACTGAAAAGCACCCTTGCCTCTTCACCTCTCATTAGTGTCAGTCCTCTTTTTTCCACCATCGTTAGTCCTCTTTCATAAAAAAAAATATATCCTGGAATCCAATCTATAAATATCTGAAAACAACTAAAAAACAGAAACAATTGGAAAAGAGAAGATCATGAATACATTGATTATACGATGAATTCAAAACTTATGTTCAAACTATAATCGAATATATACTTTGTATAATCAATATATTATAAGTGTGTGTGTATATATATATATATTATACATCAAAGATAGACTAGCTGTTGACACCCAATTTTGGTATAATATTTTCAAAATTCGTAACTTTTAAGTTTTATTTATTCAATAGTTCAAAATACATTTTTTATAAGTTTAAATACGTTTATTGATATTTATCCTTATTTGTCAAAATTTTAAAAAAAATTATCAGTTAATTTTAATTACATTATTTTTTGTCACAACCGATTAACTACGTTCAAATATTTGTTCATTTTGATTAAATAATTATTTCTATTAAATTGCATTTTTTTACATGCCATTGGTTACGTTCATTATATTTTTTTTGTTATTCATTTTATTCATTACATTTGCTAATATTCATTTTGATATTTTGCCAGTCTAGAAATTCAGTTAAAGACGGATAAGATTTAATACACAGATATTTTTTTAACCTGTGGTTTTTGCCCACGGTTTTAAGATAGTGGTATTGTACTAAGGCGATTTTCATTTTTCTATTTAAAGAATTTCTTGATCATTAAGTTAGGGGTGGTGAAATATTTTTAGATTAGGATTGGGAATTTTCAGATTTTATTCATCAAGGGTTTCACTGTTTATTGATTTTTCGGTCACCACCACCCCAGATTTCGGCCAAGCTCCACAAACCCAACCCCCATTTTTGTCTTCCTTTTCCGGTGACAAGGTCACTTCACTAGACCCCCCTTTGTCTACTCTCATTTCGCCATTTCGGGCTAACCTCCGGTGAAAGCTCACACCACATAAAAGACCGATACCCTGCTGCCACACGACCCCAAACTCCGACCAAAACAACTCCCATTTCATATCGTTCTTCCAGCCAAATAACATACCCCCACACACATTTTCTTCTTTTCCTTTTGCCATTTTCGGCAAGTTCTACTGTAACAACAAACAAATAGCACCAAACCATCTCCATTAAACAAAGCAGCCACCGTCGACCCCTAATCTCACCGGAAACAACTTTGAAATCATCGAAAAATAAGACCCCAACTTCCTCATCCTTTTTTCAGCAGCGAGAGCCACACTCAAATCAGACCAGTCGAAGCATCACCCGAACCCCCCGTTTTGTTTTTCTATTCTTTTTCGACAGCAGCTCCGGTGAGGAGCTCAAAGATCCGATGAACCAGAGCTAAATAGTGAAACCAAACCCCTCCCCCTTTATCCTTTTTTTTTGTTTTCGTTTGTTTAGCAACAATTTCGGCAACAACAATGCCAACTCTGATGAATAACAATTTAAATCAGCCTCTAGCGAGCTCCAAAGTTCCGAACAACTAGAGAACAACTCAGACCCAACAACCGCTCCAAACTCCGGTGAACGACAACCATGAACTCCAGTGAGGTTATGCAAATCGGCAAACCCATTTCTTGAACTAGCGAATACCATCAAAAAAACACGCTTCACCTTCAATGTTGGTAAATATCTAGATCTAACCCATTAGCTTCATTCTTAATTTGGATTATTACTTATAATTTTTTTTATTCTTAATCTTAGTTACGGTTGTCATTTCTATAATTTGGTATTTGCACATGTTAGTCTTTTACTTAAATTGATTTAGTTAGTTTTGTTAACTATTATAGTATTTTTTGTTCTCTATCGTATCTTGGCTCCAATTAGCCATGTTGTTGCTTTTGATTTTGTTCACATATAGCTTTTTAAGTTAATTGCGGTGCTGCATCGTTATCATTTGGACATTGTTACCATTTTGTTGTTATCATTTGGATGTTATTGAAACAACTTTGACCTGGTTGTCTTCAATAAATTCTATAATGCTCTTTAATTAGTGTTATCAATTTATTATTGTTGTTAAGTTTTAATTCTTTCCTAGCATGTTAGATATTAATTGTCATTGTTGTTTTGGTTGAATTTTGAATTTTTTTTCATTAATTTTCATTGATTTATGTACCGTACGTTGTCTCCTAATTGAGAAAATTGGCAAGGTCACTGTTTAGATTATTTTGATTCATTTATAATTGTTTTTATTTGATTATTAATTATGGTTTCTGTTAATGTTATTATCTTATTACTTTTATTATTCATTAGGATTGTAGAATATTTTTGTGTTCACTTACATTTTTCCAGTAAACTTTAGTTATTTTGTTTGTTATTAATGTTCATTTTTGTTTGTTCGTTCTTTCAGTAGCCAATTAACATTTGTTGTTATTGTTTGTCCACTAAAAAAATCTCTCCGTCGGTTTTCGAGGCCTCCCCAATGTTAAAAGACGAAAATTTAGTCTAAGTATATATTTTTATATGTTAAAATGGCCGATGAAGAAATTATTGTTGATTTTTGTATGTACCGTTTGTTGCTATTGCATTTGTTCATTTGCCGAGTGGGCCATTGCATTTTTTCATTTGCCAAGAGGGCTATTACCCTTTTCATTTGGCGAGAGGGCCATTGCATTTTTCATTTGCCGAGAAGGCTATTGCACTTTTTCATTTGCTGAGAGGGCCATTGCACTTTTTCATTTCCCAAGAGGGCTATTGCATTTTTTCATTTGTTGAGATGGCCATTGCATTTTTTCATTTGCCAAGAGGGTCATTGCACTTTTTTATTGTACCAAGAGGGCTATTGCATTTTTTTATTTGCCGAGAGGGCTATTACACTTTTTCATTTTCCAAGAGGACCATTGCCCTTTTTCATTTCCCAAGTGGGCTATTGCATTTTTTCATTTACCGAGAGAGTCATTGCATTTTTCATTTGCCAAAAGGGTCATTGCATTTTTCATTTACCAAGAGGGTCATTGCATTTTTCATTTCCCGAGAGGACCATCACATTTTTATTCGCTGAAAAGGCCATTACATTTAATTCGCATCTATACGATGGTGAAGGATGTGCACCCTATCTATTCCACGTCGAAGTCAGAGGAGGCTGACGTTGAAAGATATTTGCATTTAAGTTGCATCTATTCAGAGGTGAAGGATGTGCACGCTATCTATTCCACGTCAAAGTCGGAGGAGGCTGGCGTTGCATGATATTTGTATTTAAGTCACATCTATTCATAGGTGAATGATGTGCACACTATCTATTCCACGTTAAAGTCGAAGGAAACTTGCGTTGAAAATACTTTTAAGCTGTATCTATTCGGAGGTGAAGGATGTGCACCCTATCTATTCCACGTTGAAGTCGGAGGAGACTTGCGTTGAAATATATTTTTAAGCCGCATCTATTCGTAGGTGAAGGATGTGCATCCTATCTATTCCACGTCAACATTGGAAGAGGCTGGAGTTGAAAGATATTTGCATTTAAGTCGCATCTATTCAGAGGTGAAGGAGGTGCACCCTATCTATTCCATGTTGAAGTCGGAGGAGACTTTCATTGAAAGATACTTTTAAGCTGCATCTATTCGGAGGTGAAGGATGTGCACCCTATCTATTACACATTGAAGTCGTAAGAGACTTGCGTTGAAAGATATTTTTAAGCCGCATCTATTTAGAGGTGAAGGATGTGCACCATATCTATTCCACATTGAAGTCGAAGGAGGCTTGGTTGAAATATATTTTTAAGAAGCATCTATTCGGAGGTGAAGGATGTGCATCATATCCATTCCACATTAAAGTCGGAGGAGACTTGCGTTGAAAGATATTTGCATTTTAGTCGCATCTATTCGGAGGTGAAGGATGTGCACCCTATCTATTCCACATTGAAGTAAGAGGAGATTGATGTTAAAAGATATTTGCATTTAAGTCGCATCTGTTCGGAGGTGAAGGATGTGCACCCTAGATATTCCATATTGAAGTAGGAGAAGACTGGTGTTGAAGGATATTCATATTCTATTACCGAAAGTGGTAGTGTTCACATATATCCTACCGATTGATATATATTTATTTTGCCCAAAGATCCTATCGACGGATCATCTTCATTTGTCATACTGATGGACATGCATTCAGATCCTTCCGATGGATCATCCTCATTCGTCCTACCGATGAACATACATTCAGATCCTACCAATGGATCATCCTCATTCATCCTACCAATGGACATGCATTTATATCGTATCGACGGATCATCTTCATTTGTCCTACCGATGGACATGTATTTATATCCTACCTATGAATCATCTTCATTCGTCATATCGTAAGGGATGCTACCTTTTCTTTAATTTTGTCTCTACTAATGAGTTTTATCTTTGTCTTTTCGAGAAAATCAATGTAGATGCATTCTCAATTAGGTCACAGGTGTGGACTACATGAACATTCTGGAAGCAAGTTAAGGATCAACATATTCCAAGCACACTTTTATACGATCAACACATTCCAACCACACTTTTATATGAAGGGCATGTGTTTTGCCAAAATTGGGTTTGTCAATTTTCTTTGTCCATGATTTCTTTCATCAATCATATCCAACGAAAGGGACATCTGTTGACAACCAATTTTGGCCTAACATTTTCAAAATTCATAACTTTTATGTTTTATTTATTTAATAGTTCAAAATACATTTTTTATAATTTTAAATAAGTTTGTCGATATTTATCCTTATTTGTCAAAATTTTAGGATTTTTTTATCCGTACATTATTTTTTGTCACAGCCGATTGACTATGTTCAAATATTTATCAATTTGATTAAATGATTATTTCTGTTAAATTGTAAATTTTTACATGCCATTTGTTATGTTCATTATATTTATTTATTTGTTACATCTGTTAACATTCATTTTGTTATTTTGCCCAGTCTAGAAATTCAGTTAAATACGGATAAGATTTCATACATTGATATTTTATTAACCAACAGTTTTAGCCCACGGTGTTAAGATAGTGGTATTATACTAAGGCGGTTTTCATTTTTCTCTTTAAAGAATCTCTTGGTCATTAAGTTAAGGGTGGTGAAATATTTTTAGATTAGAGTTGAGAATTTTCAGATTTTATTCACCAAGGGTTTTGTAACATCTCGCAATTTGAAATAACTAGGAAGAAGCTAATTATTGGAAATAGTCATTTTTGGAAAGAATGAAAATCTGGAAATTTTGTTAATTTAGAATAAGTTGAGTTTTGGCCAACTTTAAACGGCCATAACTTCTAGCTCAAGATGAGTTAGAGGTACTTCCAGATATGGTAGGAAGTTTCTTGGAATGATCTTTCCAACGCCACTGAGTTTGCGGGATTCCGTGTTCGTATGTGTGAGTTATCCCCTTTGGAAGTTGGGCTGTTGAAATAAGAAAAGTCCAATCCGGATTTTTGAAAGGGTAGTTTGGTCTTTTCCTTGCCCAATTATTTTATTGCATTTTTGGTAATTAAGTTAGGGTCTAATCAGAATTAGATCAGTTTATGCTTTTACCAAGATATGCTAGGGCTTGGAGAAAAGAGAAAAGAAGAGGAGAAAGGAGAAGAGAAGCAAGATTCGTCAAGATCGTCGAGTTTAGCTTGTGGATTTCGTCGGGGGTGATCCCTATAAGGTATGTGAGATCACATAGTGTTGGGTTAGTTCACCCATGCGCCAATCATGATTCAATTTCAGCGAAGTTATTAGATTTGAAAGTAAATCCTTGAGCTCTTGATGAAATTCGTTGAATTTTTGCGGGTTGTGTTGATTGGAGTTGTTTTGAGGTTGATTCATGTTATTAGTTGTGTTTTTTCAAGTAGAATCTGATGTATATTGAGGGTATTGATGATTCTAAGTGTTTGGGGAAATAAACAATTGAGTTTAGAGGGTTTAGAGTTGAAAAACGAAGGAGGAAATTCGTAAAAATCTGGGTAAGGGGGTTGGGGCACCGCGCCTCTAGCGCCTCCCAAAACAGTTTCTGAAGTTTGGGTCTTGGGGGGCCGCGCCAGCCAGAGAGCCCCACCTAGCCCTCTGAAGTTTCAAGGCTGGCACCCCGTGCCTCTCTGAGCGCCAGGGACGCCAAATCTTCCCATTCGTCCCCCACCTTTTCGTACTAGTTCCTTAACAATGTACCAATGTTTTCTAGTTGATTCCAACATTCCAAGGTACATTTAAACATCAGGAAATCATCCATAAAACGAGATCATGAACCTTGAATCTATAATCCAATTCAAGAAAAGTTTAGATCGAAGTCAAGAGAAGTAAGAGTCGAGTCAAGTCAAGAGAAGTTCTTAGAGTTTCCCAAAAGTCTTTTCCAAATGTTTTAACTTTGTTTTAAGACTTAAAGTTCAAGTTGAGTAAAGACTAAAGAGTAAAGTTTGAAGTTCATTTCTTCAAAAGTATATGGGAACTATATATTCCCAAAGGGTTTAAAGTGTTTTGACATTTAAAGAAGAAAGGAAACCTCGATTTCCAAAGAGCCTTCGGGCAAGTTTTCAGAAAAGAGTAATCTCTTTCTAAATGAAGCAAGAGAGGAAACTTTGATTTCCAAGATAGCCTTTGAGCTACGTTTTTGAGCACTAATCTCAAATCACAGAAAAAAGTATGTTTTAAACATCAGAGCTAATATCATATTTTTTGGAGTAGTATTGAGCACCGATATGAGGGAGAGTTTAGACAACTCACAGCCCCCATAAACCATGTAGCCATCATGGGTAGAAAAGGGTCATACTTTTAGATGATTCCTTTAGTGCTTTTTAGCATAGACTAGTGGATCCACTTAGTAGTTCAGGTTCTATACCCTCGGCAAGGTATAGGACGGCCCTGGCAACGTGAGGCAAAACGCTGTATCATCACAATAGTTCTTACGTGATGGTTGTCGGTTAGAGAAACTCCCACAGAAGTAATTGTATTCTTAAATACACAGTTTATTGTATTTTTACATACATTTCAGAGTTATATGTATCTTTGCGTACACACATAGTTCACATAATATTTTAAACAACTTTTCTTTATATTGCACTTGTATTAAGCTGCTTTTTATTGAATTGAGTTCAATTATGTTGAGTTGAGTAAAGCCAGGTAAGTTTTTCAGATTCTTTTCAAGCCTATGTTGTGTTTAGCATTCCAACTCGCATACTCTTACATTCAATGTACATCCAGTTGGCCTACATCTTATTATTATGCAGACACAGGTAACTAAGATCGGCATCCAACGCATCGTTGATCCAGTGAGCACTCCAGAGTCAGTTGGTGAGCCTCATTGTATTTCGGTGGACTCCTTTTTATTTCTTTCATTTATTTTATTAGTTCATATGTCGTGGGGTTTCTCCCGACATCCATCTCAGTTGTTTTAGAGATTTTATAGATAGTCAGATGTTAGTTCTTTAGTCTTTTTATTGTCATTATCTTATGTTGAGACTTGAGTTGCCATTTTGGCCAAGTTGGATGTTTGACTTTTAAGCATTCTCCGTATTTTGCTATTTAAGTGAGTATAGTTCTTTTGATCATTATAAATATGCATAGAGTCTTCCGCTGAGTTAAGTAAGGCAGTCCAAGGGTTCGCTTGGGGCCAATAATTGTTCTCGAGTGCCAGCCACGTCCGGGGTGTAGGCTCAGGGCGAGACAAACATGGTATCAGAGCACAGAGTTCAAGAGTCCTAGGGAGTCTATGAAGCCGTGTCTATAGAGTCCTAGTTATCGGTATGAAGCGCGCCACATTTATAATTTGGAGGCTGCAACATTTAGGAAATTCCTTCACTTCTTTCACACTCATTTCGTGCGTTAGAGTTTGATCTCTAAAAAGTTTCCTTCTTATTCGTGCTTGCGCTTGTTTTTAGATAATCATGCCTCTACGAAGAGTTGTCACGGGTCGTCCTGCTAGACGTAATATTGAGGAATAAGAGTTACCAAATGCACCTGAAGTGCAACCTCAAGGAAAAGTTACCAATGCTGAGTTCAGGGAAGCAATTAGGATGCTAAGTCAAGTTGTGACCAACCAAGCTGGGAAACAAAGAGGAGCTACACAAGAAGTGGCTGATATTTCTAGGATCCGAGAGTTTTTGATAATGAATACTCTATGTTTCACGGGTTCGAGCACTATTAAGGATTCGGAGAATTTTATTGAGGAAGTGAAGAAGGTATTTGAGGTCATGCATGTTGCCGATACCGAGCGAGTTTGATCAGTGGAAAGAGGGTAGAGTTGAGGATGCACCACCTGCGTGTTAGGCTTGTTTTGAGGAGGCTTTCTTGGTGTGTTTCTTTCCCCGAGAATTGAAAGAGGCTAAGGTACGAGAGTTCCTCACACTAAAGCAAGATTCTTTGAGTGTTCATGACTATGGGTTAAAGTTCACCCAACTCTCCTGTTATGCTCCGGAAATAGTTGCGGACATGAGGAGTAGAATGATCTTGTTTGTTGCTGGGTTGGCTCATCTGTTGAGTAAGGAAGGTAGGGCTGCAATGCTGATAGGTGACATGGATAACTCAAGGTTAATGGTATATGTGCAGCAAGTTGAGGAAGAGAAGCTAAGGGATAGAGAAAAGTTTCACAACAAGAGAGCTAAGATAGGGAACGAGTCCGGACAGCAGAAGAGTAATGCCAACCGGTCATCCTTCCAATAAAAACAGAAGCGACCTGCTCCATCATCTGTTAGTGCACCTGCACCTGAGAACAAATGTGAGTACAATAGTCAGAATTTTAGAGCTAAACCTGCTTATTCTTAGGGTAGCATGGCAGAAGGGGGTAGTAAGCCTCCTGCATGCGCCAAGTGTGGTAGGAACCACTCAGGTAGTTATCGTGAGGGCTCCACTAGTTGTTTCAAGTGTGGTCAGAATGGTCATTTCATGCGAGAATGTCCAAAGAACAAGCAGGGTAATGGTAATGGGGGCAATAAAGCCTAGTCTTCTTCAGTTGCTCCACTAGACAGAGCTGCACCTAGAGAGGCTACTTCCGGTACTGGTAGAGGAACAAACTGCTTGTATGCTACAAGAGCAAGAGGATTCGCCAGATGTTGTCACTGGTATGATCCAAGTCTTTGACTTTACTGTTTATGCTTTGCTAGACCCAAGAGCGAGTTTATCTTTTGTAACTCCATATGTTGCTATGTATTTTGATGTTATTCCTGAGCAACTTAGTGAACCATTCAGTGTTTCTACACCTGTTGGTGAGTCCATTCTAGCAGAGAGAGTTTATCGTGATTGCCTCATTTCCATAAATCACAAGAATACCATGGCTGATCTAGTTGAGTTAGACATGGTAGATTTTGATGTCATTCTTAGTATGGACTGGCTTCATGCGTGTTATGCCTCAGTTGATTGTAGAACTCGAGTTGTCAAGTTTTAGTGTCCAAATCAGCCAGTCTTAGAGTGGAAAAGTAGTTCAACAGTGCCTAAGGGTCGTTTCATTTCGTACCTTAAGGCAAGAAATTTAGTTTCTAAGGGGTGTTTCTATCACTTAGTCCAAGTTAATGACTCGAGTGTTGAGATACCTCCTATTCAGTCAGTTTCAGTAGTAAAAGAGTTTCCAGAAGTCTTTCCAGATGATCTACCCGGAGTCCCTCCTGAGAGAGAGATAGACTTCGGTATAGATATTCTCCCAGATACTCGTCCTATATCTATTCCGCCATATAGGATGGCACCAACAGAGTTGAAAGAGTTAAATGAGCAGTTGGAAGATCTTTTTGAGAAAGGGTTTATTCAACCAAGTCTTTCCTAGGGGCGCTCCGGTCTTATTTGTTGGGAAGAAGGATGTTTCTCTTAGAATGTGTATAGATTATCGCCAGTTGAACAAGGTTACCATCAAGAATAAGTATCCTCTTCCGAGAATTGATGATCTTTTCGATCAACTTTGGAGTGCTTCTTGTTTTTCAAAAATAGACCTCAGATCTGGCTACCATAAGTTGAAAGTAAGGGAATGTTATATTCCCAAGACAGCTTTCAGAACCCGTTATGGTCATTATGAGTTTTTGGTCATGTCCTTTTGTTTGACCAATGCACCTGCAACCTTCATGGACCTTACGAATAGAGTTTTCAAACCTTATTTAGATATGTTTGTTATCGTCTTAATTGATGACATACTAATCTATTCAAGGAATGAAGAAGATCATGCTAGCCATCTCAGAATAGTTCTTCAGACTTTGAAAGATAAAGACTTATATGCTAAGTTCTTTAAATATGAGTTTTGGGTTGAGTCTGTGGCGTTCTTGGGCCACATAATTTCTGGTGATGGAATTAGAGTTGATACCCAAAAAATTGAGGCAGTGCAGAATTGGCCTAGACCCACATCTCCAACTGATATTAGGAGTTTCTTGGGTTTGGTTGGCTATTATAGAAGGTTTGTAGAGAGATTCTCATCCATTTCGTCTCCTTTAACCAAGTTGACTCAGAAAACAGTGAAGTTTCAATGGTCTGAAGCTTGTGAGAAAAGCTTTCAGGAATTGAAAAAAAGAGAGGTTGATTACTGCCCCAGTATTGACCTTACCAGAAGGTACTCAAGGTTTTGTGGTGTATTACGATGCATCTAGAGTTGGTTTGGGTTGCGTGCTAAATGCAAAATATCAAAGTTATAGCTTACGCCTCTAGACAATTGAAAGTTCATGAGAAGAATTACCCAACCCATGACTTAGTGTTGGCTGCCGTAGTATTTGCTTTAAAAATATGGCACCATCATCTTTATGGTGTTCATGTGGATGTGTTCACCGATCACAAGAGCCTTCAGTATGTGTTTACTCAGAAAAAGCTTAATCTCAGACAAATGAGGTGGTTAGAATTACTCAATGATTATGACATGAGTATTCTTTATCACCCAGGTAAGGTTAATTTGTTGCTGATGCCTTGAGCAGGTTGTCTATGGGTAGTACTGCCCATTTTGAGGAAGATAAGAAAGAGTCGACAAAAGAGGTGCATAGACTTGCAAGGCTAGGAGTTCGACTAATAGATTCCACAGAAGAAGGAGTAGTGGTGATGAATGGGGCTGAATCATCATTAGTGTCAGAAGTAAAAGATAAGCAAGACCAAGATCCTTTATTTCTTGAATTAAAGACAAGTGTTCATAAGCAAAAAGTGATGGCTTTTGAACAAGGGGAGATAGTGTTTTGAGGTATCAAGGTGGATTGTGTGACTGATTTCAAGGGTAATTGGAATGATCACCTACCTCTCATTGAGTTGCTTATAACAATAGTTACCATTCTAGCATCCAGATGACTCCTTACAAAGCTCTTTATGGGAAAAGATGCAGATCTCCTATTGGATGGTTTGAAGTTGGTGAAGCAAGGTTGATAGAACCAGATTTGGTTCATCAAGTTATGGAGAAGGTGAAAGTGATTCAAGAATGGTTGAAAACGGCGTAGAGTCATCGGAAATCCTACACTGATGTTAGGAGAAGGGAGTTAGAGTTTGAAGTAGATGATTGGGTATATCTTAAAGTTTCACCCATGAAAGGTCTTATGAGGTTCGGTAAGAAGGGGAAGCTTAGTCCCTGGTATATTGGACCTTATCGAATATCCAAGAGGATTGGCAATGTAGCTTATGAGTTGGAGCTACCTCAAGAGGTAGCAGAGGTTCATCCGGTATTTCACGTTTCCATGTTGAAGAGGTGCATGGGCGATCCTTCATTTATCATACCAACTGAAGATATTGGAATCAAGGATAGCTTATCTTATGAGGAGATTCCTGTTCAGATTCTAGATCGCCAAGTTCGCAAGTTGAGAACAAAAGAGGTAGCATCAGTCAAAGTCCTTTGGAGGAACCAATTTGTTGAAGAAGCTACTTGATAAGCTGAGGAGGATATGAAGAAGATATATCCACATCTCTTCGAATCCGGAGAAGTTCTGAATTAAGGTACTAATCCTTTCTTAGTATTTATTTATAAGTTGGCATGTTGTTTTAGATTTGCTTGTGGGTGCTTGAACTGAATGTTGCATGTTACACGCTTAGCCTAGTAAAAGTAATCTCATTCGAGATCAAATGTTTCCAAGGGGGAGATATTGTAACATCTCGCAATTTGAAATAACTAGGAAGAAGCTAATAATTAAAAATAGTCATTTTTGGAAAGAATGAAAATCTGGAAATTTTGTTAAGTTAGAATAAGTTGAGTTTTGGCCAACTTCAAATGGCCATAAATTCTATCTCAGAGTGAGTTAGAGATACTTCTAGAAATGGTAGGAAATCTCTTGGAATGATCTTTCCAATGCCGCTGAGTTTGTGGGATTTCGAGTTTGTATGAGTGAGTTATCCCCTTTGGAAGTTGGGCTGTTGGAATAAGGAAAGTCCAATCCAGATTTTTGAAAGGGTAGTTTGGTCTTTTCCTTGCCAATTATTTTATTTCATTTTTGGTAATTAAGTTAGGGTCTAATCAGAATTAGATCAGTTTACGCTTTTACCAAGATACGCTAGGATTTGGAGAAAAGAGAAAAGAAGAGGAGAAAGGAGAAGAGAAGCAAGATTCGTCAAGATCGTCGAGTTTAGCTTGTGAATTTCATCGGGGGTGATCCCTACAAGGTATGTGAGATCACGTAGAGTTGGGTTATCTCACCGGCGCGCCAATCATGATTCAATTTCAGCGAAGTTATTAGATTTGAAAGGAAATCCTTGAGTTCTTGATGAAATTCGTTGAATTTTTGTGGGTTGTGTTGATTGGACTGTTCTTGAGGTTGATTCATGTTATTAGTTGTGTTTTTTTGAGTAGAATCTGATGTATATTGAGAGTATTGATGATTCTAAGTGTTTGGGGAAAGAACCAATCGAGTTTAGAGGGTTTAGAGTTGAAAAACGATGGAGGAAATTCGTAAAAATCTGGGTAAGAGGGTTGGGGCACCACGCCTCTCAGCGCCACCCAAAACAGTCTCTGAAGTTTGGGTCTTGGGGGGCCACGCTAGCCAGAGCACCCCACTCAGATCTCCGAAGTTTCAAGGCTGGCACCTTGCGCCTCTTAGAGCGCCAGGGACACCAGTTCTTCCCATTCGTCCCCCACCTTTTCGTACTAGTTCCTTAGCAATGTACCTATGTTTTCTAGTAGATTCCAACACTCTAAGGTACATTTAAACACCATGAAATCATCCATAAAAACTTGAATCCATAATCCAATTCAATGAAAGTTAAGATCAAAGTCAAGAGAAGTAAAAGTCAAGTCAAGAGAAGTTCTCAGAGTTTTCCAAAATTCTTTTCCAAATGTTTTAACTTTGTTTTAAGACTTAAAGTTCAAGTTGAGTAAAGATTAAAAAGTAAAGTTTGAAATTCATTTCTTAAAAGTATATGGGGACTATGTATTCCCAAAGGGTTTAAAATGTTTTCTCATTTAAAGAAAAAAAGGAAACCTCGATTTCCAAAGAGCCTTCGAGCAAGTTTTCAGAAAAGAGTAATCGCTTTCTAAATGAAGCAACAGAGGAAACTTTGATTTTCAAGATAGCCTTTGAGCTAACTTTTTGAGAAATAATCTCAAATCACAGAAAGAAGTATGTTTTAAACATAAGAGCTACTATCATATTTTTGGGAGTAGTATTGAGCACCGATATGGGGGAAAGTTCAGACAACTCACAGCCCCCATAAACCATGTAGCCATCATGGGTAGAAAAGGGTCATACTTTTTATCTGATTCCTTTAGTGCTTTTTAGCATAGAATAGTGGATCCACTTAGTAGTTCAGGTTCTTTCCCCTTGGCAAGGTATATAAAGGCCCTGGCAGCGAGAGACAAAATGTTGTATCATCACAATAACTCTTACGTGATGGTTGTCGATTAGAGAAACTCCCACAGAAGTAATTGTATTCTTAAATATGCAGTTTATTGTATATTTACATACTTTTCAGAGTTATATGTGTCTTTGCATACACACAGAGTTGATATAATGTTTTAGACAACTTTTATTATATATTGAACTTGTTTTAAACTACTTTGTATTGAAATTAGTTCAGTTATGTTGAGTTGAGTTGAGCCATGTAAGTTCTTCAAATTCTTTTCGAGCCTATGTTGTATTTAGAATTTCAACTCGCATACTCGTACATTCAATGTACTGATGCCAGTTGGTCTGCATCTTATTATGATGCAGACACAAGTAACTAAGATCGGCATCCAGCGTATCGTTGATCCAATGAGCACTCCAGAGTTAGTTGGTGAGCTTCCTTGTATTCCGGAAGACTCCTTTTTATTTCTTTCAGTTATTTTATTAGTTCATTAGGATGTCGTGTAGTTGTCCCGACATCCATCTCAGCGTTTTATAGGCTTCATAGACAGTCATATGTTAGTTCTTTAGTCTTTTCATTGTCGTTATCTTATGTTAAGACTTGAGTTTCCATTTTGGCCAAGTTGAATGTTTGACTTTTAAGCATTCTCAGTATTTTACTATTCAAGTGAGTATAGTGCTTTTGATCATTATAATTATGCATAGAGTCTTTCGTTGAGTTAAGTAAGGCAGTCCAAGGGTTCGCTCTGGGCCAACAATGGTTCTTGAGTGCTAGCCACATCCGGGGTGTAGGCTCGGGAAGTGACAAGTTTCACTTTTCATTGATTTTCTGGTCACCACCACCCTGGATTCTGGCCAAGCTCCAGCAAACCCTACCCCCATTTTTGTGATCCTTTTCCGGTGACAAGGTCTCTCAAAGAGACCCCCCTTTGTCCACTCTCACTTCACCATTTCCGGTGAACCTACGGTAAGAGCTCACACACCTAAAAAGACCGAAACCCAGCCGCCACATGACCCCAAACTCTGACCAAAACAACTTCGATTCAAGTCATTTGTCCAACCAAACAACATACCCCACACCCATTTTCTCATTTTCCTTTTGTCATTTCTGGAAAGCTCTACTGTAACAAAATACAAATAGCACCAAGCCACCATCATTAAAAAAAACAGCCACCATCGACCCCTAATCTCACAGAAAATAACTCTAAAATCATCGGAAAATAAGACCCCATCTTCCTCATCCTTTTTCCGGCAGCGAGAACCACACTTACACCAGACCGCCGA
Source organism: Solanum gracilifrons (assembly GCA_029582605.1). NCBI lineage: Eukaryota > Viridiplantae > Streptophyta > Magnoliopsida > Solanales > Solanaceae > Solanum > Solanum gracilifrons. Next base: position 23,166 of record JAJOOH010004941.1, read on the forward strand.
ACCATCACCTGAAACCCTCTTTTGTTTTCCTAATTTTTTGACAGCATCTCCGGCAGGGAGCTCAAAGCTCCGACGAACCAGAGCCAAATAGCGAAACCAGACTCCTTCCCCTTTCTCCCTTTTTAATTTTCATTTGTTTAGCAGCAATTCCAGCAACAACAACGCCAACTCCGGTGAATAACAGTTCAAATCAGCCTCCAGCGAGCTCCAAAGCTCGGAACAGTTGGAGAACAACTTAGACCCAACAACTGCTCCAAACTCCAATGAATGAAGACCATGAACTCCGGTGAGGTTATGCAAATCAGCAAACCCATTTCTTGAACCAGCAAATACCAGGAAAAAATAAGCTGCACCTTCAATGTTGGTAAAAATCTAGATCTGACCCATTAGCTTCATTCTTAATTTGTATTATTACTTAGAGTTGTTTTATTCTTAATCTTAATTACGGTTGTCATTTCTATAATTATTTCTTTGCACATGTTAGTCTTTACTTAAATTGATTTAGTTAGTTTTGTTTACTACTATTATAGTATTTTTTGTTCTCTATCGTATCTTGGCGCCAATTAGCCATGTTGTTGCTTTTGATTTTGTTCACGTATAGCTTTTTAAGTTAATTGCGGTGCTACGTCGTTATCATTTGGACACGGTTACTACTTTGTTATTATCATTTGGATGTTATTTGAAACAACTTTGACCATGGTTGTCTTCAATAAATTCTATATTGCTCTTTAATTAGTGTTATCAATTTATTATTGTTGTTAAGTTTTAATTCTTTCCTAGCATGCTAGATATTAATTGTCATTGTTGTTTTGGTTGAATTTTGATTTTTTTACATTAATTTTCATAATGATTTTTGTACCATACGTGTTCTCCTAATTGAGAAATATTGGCAAGGTCACTGTTTAGATTATTTTGATTCATTTATAATTGTTTTTATTTGATTATTTGTTATGGTTGCTCTAAATGTTATTATCTTATTTTTTTTATTATTCATTAGGATTATAAAATATTTTTTGTTGACTTACATTTTTCTAGTAAATTTTAGTTATTTTGTTTGTTATTAATGTTCATTTTTGTTTGTTTGTTCTTTTAGTGGCCAATTAACGTTTGTTGTTGTTGTTTGGCCTATGAAAAAATTTCTCCGTCGGTTTTCGAGGCCTCCCCAATGTTAAAGGATGGAAATTTAGTTTAAATTCATATTTTTGTATGTTAAAATGGCCGATGAAGAAATTACCATCAATTTCCAAGGCCTCCCATGTTAATAAGACGGGTTTTATTTTTAAGTTATTATTAAACTCATTTATTTTTATTCATATTTATTTATTACTAACACTTTTACTGAATGTTTTTACAAATACCCGGAGTTGCTTCCCGTTGAAGCTATTAGAATGAAGTTCGAATTATATTCTTTATTCATTATTTTGTATCTACTGATGTTCGGCAAACTTTAGGCCGTGTCTTATATTATTGTTTTATTTTATTACAGTGTATATTGCATGTTTTTTATACTTGTATATTATTCTTATCTCCTCCTCATTTTGAAAATTTTTTTTAAGTCGGGACCCACATTTGTGGATTTTGAAGGATGCGTAACACCTTCCCTTCGGAATAACTTGAACCCTTACCTATAACCTATTGGTTTCGTATATCATTTAATTGGTTTCCTAAAATTAAGTGGCGACTCTTTTTAAATTGCTTTTTTTCTTAAAATTATTTTTATTTAATTAACTGATTTTTTTTGAGTCACCACGACGTTTTGCCTTATTTGAATAAAGTAGGGATGTAAACAAAATGATGATTCTGCTGGGGCTATAGAGGTTCTAACCATTATGAGTTCATTTTTTTCAAATTGAGGAGCCATTCTTTTTTTGTGTTGTTCATTATATCTTGTATATTTTGTTGATTATTTGTATATTGTAGTTGTTATTTATTCATTATTTGTTTAATTATATGTAAGTTGGCCTTGCATCATGGCATGTTTCCGCCATTCGGCATTATTATTTCTTAGTTTAAGGACGATTATGTGGGTCGTAGTAATTCGTTATCCAAATTATTTATTGGGCTTACTTAGCGAATATAGTTGACCACTGGATGGTCAACGGTTGCTAACTTCCCTAGCCCACGTTGTCCACTTGGGTCACTGGTCCACTTCAAATAAAGCCCACTCTTAGTCAACTAGCGTAGAGCGAAATTCAATCCTTATTTAGCGCATTGACCTAAAATGATCCAAACACCCAAGGTATGTTGGGTCCATTAGAAAGACCACCTTGAGTCCGAAATGGCCTCTGGCCTAAATAAAAGATCATAATTGTGTGTTTATATTTGAAGGATGTATACGTCATTTAGCAATTCATTGCCATTCGGGGTTAAGGGTTTATTTTAATAGCTTACTCTAGTTGAAAAATGATCTTTACAAGCTACCATTCCATCTAAAAAGTGTTGGCATTTGAAGATGACAAAAAGTTCAAGAAGGAAGGACCTTTCATGAAGGCTTAGTTTTGGATGGTAACCCTGTGTGGGACTGATTATTTGTATCTTTTCCATCCTTATTTTTTATAATTTATCTGATTTACTCATAAAATTTGTCGTTAGTATTTTGGGGGACAATGAAATGTTGTCAAATGGCGTAATACATCCTTCAAATCGCTAGGCCTACCCTTGGCACAAAAACATATTTGTTTGAGACGCGCAATAATTGTTTGTATACTATGTAATGTAATTCAGTTTGTCTTCAATCAAAACAGTTCTTATGTGTTTAATTCTTTGTGTGTTACTGTTTAATTCTTTGTTTTATTTTGCATTATCCATGATGAACACGAACTAACACTTTTATCTTGTGAGTATTTCTTCTTTTTTAGTGACAGGCTTATTTTAAAATATATTTGGAGCTCATTGCTCGTTCGGAATTGCAAAGGACAAAAGGACTCACAGAATTTGAGTCTTTGTATTTCATAAGACATTAATATCAAGCCAAAAAGACAAATCGGGGGACTCTTTGACGGTGAGATTGCACTCATCTATTTTTTGTTATTTATTTTGCATGTTGGCCCTCGTTCACACATTTCTCATATTTTTGCGCAAAAACCATCCTTGAAAACAATTAGGGATGGTGATAACAATGTATAGTTCTTGTAAATAATTGGGAGAAGACACAGTTACAAGAGACATTCAAAATAGAATACAACAACAAGTGGGTATTGTAAAAATTGGGAAGCCACATTCAACATACAATACAAAGATCGACAATTGAGAGGATATGAAACATATTGGTGCAAACATTCAAGAGACACTATCTGACTAAACATGTCAGCGACACTAGACTTACGAGTCATCACTCTAAATTTGCCTAAGTTTTTGAATAATTTTACACCTTATGTTAACGAACTACGCTGATTCTTATCTCGGTGAGATACGTAGGCAGCCTTTCTTGGATTCGATATTCATTCTTTCAAAATGAAAAAAAATAAAATTGTGTACATATTGTAAGAGTCATGTCTTTAGCTCAGTTGAGACCAATGCAGTTAGGAGCATGTAAAAATATTTGATATGATGGAGAGGACTAACTTTGTGGTAAACCATAGATTCTTTTGGTACCTCTCATTTGTACTTTTGTGATGCTTGAAAATTCTTTTGCAGGCATTCAAGACAAGAATAAAACCAACCTCATGGTTTCATGTGCATTGTGTGGTGATCTTTTAAATCAAAATTCAATTGCATCGCACTGTTGATCTAGAACTTGGCCTGAATGTTATCGAGGCAAAATCCTGAGTAACGTTTGGTTTGGGAAAGGATTGTAGGCTTTCTTTGACCCGAGTGCACCTTTCAAAACCTATCAAATGACATTAAACCCTAGTTTTTCCCACTGTGAGGCTGAATCCATTTCTTTATACAACCACATCTAAGCCACTATCTCTTCTGTGTGCTTACATGCACTGTCTCTCTTGGCCCAACCTTCTTGAGTGCACCAAAGATGTGCAAATTATAAGAGAAGATCCATCTTTAAAGTTGTCAAAGGTAAATGATATATATTCTCCCAAAGTCAAGAAAGCTAAAACGACTCTAGAGAAAGGAAAAAAGAAAGAAACAAAGCAGTTGACGAAGATAGACAAAAACACCCCTACAAGGTTAGTGAAAAAAGAGAAGGAAAATACTCCAACAAAAAGGAGAAGAGTTCAAAAGAAAGGGGTGGAAAAAAAAGGAGAAAACTTCAAAAGAAAGGAATGAAAAAAAGAAAAACTTCGAGAAATAAGAACTCAAAAGAAGTCTAAACAATGTAAAGGGGTGAAAAAAAGAAAAAACTCCAATAAATGAAAATTCAAAAGAAGTCAAAAAAATGGGGGACAATGAAGAGGATTAGACGCCAAAGGCATATCTATCGTGAAAAGCATAGATTCGGTGTGACGCTCAAGGAGGAATTAAGTCACTCTTATCCCAAATATATCTTCTGCCCGTCTCTAAGCCTATGTTACAAGCAAATGACAAGCCCTACATGATCTAATTCCAAATGTTCTCACATTAGTGGAGATTTACATAAGGACCAAGCATATGGTATCACAGTTGCATGCATTGAACATTCTTATGAGTGTGAGTGCACTTTGAAAAATGTCCTCAAATGAAATGCTTCAAATATGTGTGAAACACAACTTTTCTTGTTGTGAGGCAACTTGAAACATGAGGATTGATACAATTCACAATCTTTGTTTGATGCAAGATGAACGAGTCTTGTTGATACTTAAGTATGTTTGAGGTACCACTTGAAACTGTAGGAATTAGCTTGAATTCAATCTTAGTTAGAAAAAGAGAAAAAAAGGAGGGAGTTTTACATGCGATCCTAAATCTTGGTACCAATTGTAGTCAAGACTTGACTATCTCTTCACATTCTTTATTCTTTAAAAAAAAAAAAAAGGTGAGCAAGCACCCACCCTTTAATATTTTTTCAAAGCATTTTTTTTAGATTCTTTCTTTTAAAAATAATAATTTGCATTTCCTTTTTGGGATGTCTATTGTAAAATTCGACATTAGGCTAATCTCGTCAGTGTGATATGCCTATTTTACTTCATTGGCTCATTCTTCTAAAAAAAGTGACATGTCTTTTGTCTTCAGACTCTCAATATCGCAAGAAATATCATTTTCCAATTTCATCATGTTCGTATTGTACATTTTCTAGTAATGATCTTGTTTAGGATTCTTTTCAGTATTCATTATCTACAAGATTGGAATTACATTTGACCTGATTCCTGACTCAACAAGATATGTAGGTGCCACGACGGCTCGATCATATACCAGTGTTATTTTCTTTTCTCATTGTAATAAAAATTGGGACATAATTTTTGAGATATAAGATCTCAAAAATTCACAATAAAGATGTTATCTCCAGTAAATCAAGATTAGAGATTATTTTGAGATTTGTAAAAAGATCTAACTGGGACAATTTTTTCGAGGAAGACCTCAAAAATTCCAACAAGTACTGTCAACTTCAAATGATCTCCTGCATCGCTTGAAGTTCAAAATCGACTTCAAAATCTCCAGCATTGCCATAATAGAGAAAAATAAATTCATGATGCGAGCCACCGGCGCCTCGTACAAATCCCCCAGTAAGACATGAGTCACAATAAACAAATATGGTCAAGAGGAAAATGTTGGTTACTCACATGTGTCAAAGTGATACATTTTGTACATATTCTCTTTTAAAGAATCTTTTCTCAAGGTTTCTTGACTAAGTCGCTAGCTAAGGCGATATTGTGTCTACTAATCGTTCCTTTTCAAGTACATGAACTTGTTAAAGGATTGAGAGGATGACACTTTCACGACAATTGCCGAGCCATCCACCTCGTTACAGTTGGATAATCATCGAGGCATCAACCTCGTTACAGTGGACAATGATCGAGTCATTTATCATTTTCATTTCATTGCCGAGAGGCCCATTGCATTTTTTCATTTGCCAAGAGGGCCATTGCACTTTTAATTTTCCAAGAGGGCCATTGAGTTTTTTCATTTGCCGAGAGGGCCATTGCATTTTTTTCATTGCTGAGAGGACCATTGCATTTTTCAATTGCCGAGAGGGCTATTGCACTTTTTCATTTTCTCAGAGGGCCATTGCACTTTTTCATTTCCCAAGAGGGCTATTGCATTTTTTCATTTGCCAAGAGGGCTATTACAATTTTCATTTCCCGTGAGGGCCATTGCATTTTTTTCATTTGCTGAGAGGGCCGTTGCATTTTTTCATTTATCGAGAGTGCCATTGAAAATTTTCATTTCTCAAGAGGGCTATTGAATTTTTTCATTTGCCTAGAGGGCCATTGCATTTTTTCATTTTCCAAGAGGGCTATTACACTTTTCATTTGCCGAGAGGGCCATTGCATTTTTTTCATTTGCTGAGAGGGCCATTACATTTTTTATTTTCCGAGAGGGCTATTGCACTTTTTCATTTGTTGAGAGGGCCATTGCACTTTTTCATTTCCCAAGAGCGCTATTGCATTTTTTCATTTTCTGAGAGGGCCATTGCATTTTTTCATTTGCTGAGAGGGCCATTGCACTTTTTCATTTCCCAAGAGGGCTATTGCATTTTTTTATTTACCGAGATGGACATTGCATTTTTTCATTCTCCAAGAGGGCTATTACACTTTTCATTTGTCGAGAGGGCCATTGCATTTTGTTATTTGCCGAGAGGGCCATTTTTGCTGAGAGGGCTATTACACTTTTTCATTTGTCAAGAGGACCATTGCACTTTTTCATTTCCCAAGAGGGCTATTGCATTTATTCATTCGCTGAGAGGGTCATTGCATTTTTCATTTTCCAAAAGGGCCATTGCATTTTTCATTTTCCTAGAGGACCATTACATTTTTATTCGCCGAAAAGGCCATTGCATTTAAGCCATATATGTACAGAGGTTAATGATGTGCACCCTATCTATTCCACATCGAAGTCAAATGAGGCTGACGTTGAAAGATATTTGAATTTAAGTCGCATCTATTCAGAGATGAAGGATGTGCATCCTATCTATTCTACGACGAAGTTGGAAAAGGCTGGCATTGAAAGATATTTGCATTTAAGTCGCATCTATTCGAAGGTGAATGATGTGCACACTATCTATTCCACGTTAAAATCGGAGGAGACTTGCGTTGAAATATATTTTTAAGCCGCATCTATTCAAAGGTGAAGGATGTGCACCATATCTATTCCATGTTGATGTCAGAGGAGACTTGCGTTGAAAGATATTTTTAAGCTGCATCTATTCAGAGGTAAAAGATGTGCACCCTATCTATTCCACGTCGACGTCGAATGAGGGTGGAGTTGAAAGATATTTTCATTTAAGTCATATCTATTCAAAGGTGAAGGAGGTGCACCCTATCTATTCCATGTTGAAGTCGGAGGAGACTTTCATTGAAAGATACTTTTAAGCTGCATCTATTTAGAGGTGAAGGATGTGTACCCTATCTATTCCACGTTGAAGTCGGAGGAGACTTGCATTGGAAGACATTTTTAAGCCTCATCTATTCAGAGGCGAAGGATATGCACCATATTTGAAATATATTTTTAAGAAGCTTCTATTCGGAGGTGAAGGATGTGCATCATATCTATTCCACGTTAAAGTCGAAGGAGACTTGCGTTAAAATGCCACGACCCGAGAGCACCCTCTAGTCGTAACCGGCGTATTCGACCTCGAAGAGGTCAAATACAAGCCTCATGGATCATTCATTAAAATACGATACAAAAAAAAATATAGATGAGAAATTTAAAGCTTCCTTTACAATCGAAAGAACACCTTTTAAATAAAAAGCAAGCAGAAGACTTTCTAAACTTTATCCAAGATGTCTCAAAACCATCTAATACTTGAATACAACAATAGGACTAAGCCCACTCAAACCTATAACAAAACTACAAGACATAAAGGAAAATGTTGGTTATTGTCCTCGAATATATGAGGACTCACCAAGTCTTCATCTTCAAACATCTTAGAAACCTATCCATCAACCATGGAATATCAACATCTCCAAATCCCAACATTTTAGTCAAAAGGGAAAGAAATGGGTTAGTATAATTAAGTACTAAGTATGGAAACCATGCAAAAATATGCTAAAAAGGACATTTGGTTGAAAGTCATGCCCTATGTCATTTTAGTAAAACTTCATGAATATTGACATGTTAGACAAATTATAGAACATAACCAACATTTAAGACATTAACCACATTATAAACATACTCAACATTTTCACCACGTAACTCATTTTATCATCCAAGAACCCTTATCTAAAGTTACCCTAAGACACACTTGAGTGAGACATGAAGTGGCCGCCCATACAACCTCTTCATACACACCTAAGTGTTCCTCAAGGCTACTATAGACAAGAACCATCATGCTTCAAGGTAGCATACTAAGTAACTCACTTCATTAACATAAGCTATTCATTCAACAAATCATTTAGACAATAAGCCAACTTTCTTTTTTTAAGTCATTTAGGACACATTCATGCATTTAGGGGACTTCACACTATAGTCATATAGACTTAGGGAACTCATTTTGGCACCTTCAAAGCCTACTTGTGCCATGTGTAGATAGCATCCCATACTACTATCTACACGTTGTAGAACCTATCAAGTAACTAGAGTTCACACTAAGAATATCAAGTTCTACATTTAAAGATCCAAGTGTCAAGAATGCTCATAGCATATATTTCCAAGAGATTCAATAACAAGGCTCACCCAATATATACATCATGTCGTCACACCAAGCACAAGCAAGTATCAAGAAGGCCCGACGCCCGGTATCAAGAAGGGTCAAAGCCCAATAATAAAGAGAACCAAGAACCATATTAAAAATGGCTTTCTAATTCATACTTAAAATGGACAACTTCCATCCATAAGATGGACTAAAAATCCAGAGTCAAGATGGCAAGTGATCCAAATCAAGAGGCATGCCAATAGTGACAAAGTCACAGCCACAAGAAGGACAAGGTCCCAACAAGAGTGTCAGGTGATCAAACAGTCCGTACAAGTGGGAGAGTTACATGAGCGTCTTTAACGTCTTAAAGGATACCAACATGACAATGCAAAGTGACAAGATGTAGCCAAGGTACCAAGATCAACTTTCAAATATTTCCGTAGTTAAAAGAGTGCAAGTACAAGTTTATACCCAAACTCAGTGCTTTAGCAAAGAACCAGTCCAACACAACTTTGCGAGTACAGACCGTAGACCAACCAACGTTTCAAGGTCCTCAACTTGTTCACGAGTATATATAACCTTAAAAATACAATTAAATAACTTCTTTAACTCCTATTAGCTTAGTAATGTTGACGTAAAATAGGATCATCATCACAAGTAAGCCTAGCATGTACAAATACAAATATGCTCACAAAACAGTGAATCTGTCCAGCCTGGTACCTCAAGTCGCAAGTTAGATTTGAAAAGGAAAACGGCAAAAATAAACTTTATAACCTTCATGAAAGATGTAGGTACATCTCTAAAGGTTGAAAATAAATAAGAATCACCACAAAATATATTTTGTACAAAAAGATATATTCAAAACACTACAGCTGATCATACAAGATTTCAATTTCCGAAATCTGGGCAGAACTTGCCCTATGTTGCGTCCCATATTTCGTGTCCATAACAGTTAAATTATAGTTTTACATAAACATAAGAGTTGTAGGTATATGAGTTAGATTTCCAAATTATATTTATTCATTGTAAACGAAGTTCTAGAGAACAAGATATGCATAAATTACCAAACACTATCGAGCTCAGAAACAGAGTTCATCACTTACATATGAAAGGAATGCCATAGCCTATCGATTTATATTCAACATAACTTTTGATTAATCAAGAAGAGCACCTAAGTCTACCAAGGCAAGAGATGACATCCAACAATATAAGGCACTTCACATTCCATCATCTTCATTCATAAGTGTTAAGAGAGAACATACTTTTAATCACAATACAATAATACTTTATTCAAGCTCACCTTGGGATCCCATGAACACATTTATATTCACAACATGATTACCTTTACTTCATTAGATTCTCATTCAAATCCATTACATCACATTCACATATATGATATCATGTCAACACTTCAATTCCTCATATAATGCCTTCAAGGCCATAATCATAATACATTCAATAAGTAAACACCTCCACCATAAGTGGATCACACATCAATCTATCACAATTCTATATCAATTCTACATTA